>VWYP01015255.1:0-48816 GCA_013400435.1 Pycnonotus jocosus
AAAACAAAACCCCAACAAATTATTTATGCAATTCATAGAACATTTTCCAAATGCTATGGAAAAACAGATAGCAAACAGCAAAGGAAGGAGCCAATTAATATTACAGTTACCATAAGGTAATGTAAATGAGGACTGTAGAGAGATTATAGATGCATTACCTAAAGAGAATCCATCCCTAGAGGATATGATAAATGCATATGCTAAGGTTGGGACTGGATCTCACAACATGAATAGCTAATACTATTACAGCTGCTGTTAAACAAACACCCCCTTGCTACAAATGTGGACAACAAGGTCATATGAAGGCAAACTGTCCACACCAGTCCATACCACAGGAGACACTTTAAGAGCAGAGGGGTATGAATGCAAACTGCAACCAATGTGAGAGATTCAGGCATGCAACCAAGGTATGCAGGTCTAGATTTCATGTTAATGGTCAATCTCTCAAGAAAAGGGAAATGGGAAACAAAGCATGAAAGGAAAATGCATGACGAGACTATTTTCCCACCCTCTGATACAAGCCTATGTGACCAACTCACAGCCAGGACAAGAGGATCAGCTGGCATGTGTGTATCCACCTCAATCCCAATAACCATAAATTTATTACAGGTACTTAAAGTCCCTCTTGAGGCCCAGGGACCTATAGGGAGAGGACTGAGTACCCTGCTTCTAGGAAGATCCAGTGCCACACTGCAAGGTATCTTTGTGCACCCTGGTGTTATAGAGGCCAACTTTACAGGACAAATACAAGCCATGGTATCAACCTCTACTCCACCTGTGACTATCCCTGCTAAAACCAGAATTGCTCAACTCATTCCTTTTAAGTTTTCTGTCCCCATAACAGATTCTAGGGAGTGAGGAGACCAAGGCTTTGTAGCAATAGGAGAGCCCCAGCTGTGCTGGACTCAGATTGTAGATGATCAAAGACCTGGTATGGTTTGTACTGTCATGATACCTCAAGCAGAGCCTTCACACATAAAGGTCAGTTGGATGGATGATTGACACAGGGGCAGATACCACCATCATCTCTGCCCACACTTGGCCTCCATCATGGCCCACCAAGCCTGTGGGATCGGCTGTTGCTGGCCTCAGAGGGACTCCACAGAGGTGTTTGAGCAGCAAACCTGTTTTGGTAAAAATTCCTGAGGATCAAACAGCTGCCATTCAACTTTACAGCACTGCAGCACCAATTAACCTGTGGCGGGGGGGAGGCTGTTCTGTCTGCATGGAGAGTCTGGGTGGGGAGGGATTTTTAACAGGGGCCACTGTATTAGAGGGCATAAAGCATCCTACATTAGCTCTAAAATGACTTACTACTCAACCTGTATGGGTACCACAGTGGTCCGTTGAAAAGGAGAAACTACACACCATAAAAACCCTGGTCCAGGAACAACTGGTTCAAGGACACTGTAGAGGCCCATGGGCCTGTCAGGGAAGCTTCAGGGGCAATGCCTTTGAAGAACATCCCATAGGCCCTGGGAAAGCCTCACCACATAAGGTGAGGCAAAAGGCTTCCCCCATGGTGCTCTGCAGCACCATGATAATTTACCCCAGTTCTGTTCTGCCCATTGGCCCGTTGGCCTTACTCATCTTTGTTTTCCTTATATGTCTCAGTTCTAGAAAGTTCTCCCTTCCCTGTTTCCCCATTGACTTTTGTATCTCTACTTATCTGCCCCCATATTCCCTATTGGCTGTTATCTTTTGCCCTACTTACACTCCACCCCTGTACCCTCAGATCATTGGCCCTTGATGCCTTGCTCTGCCCTGCCTCGCCCTGTACTTAACCCTGGACACTCTGTTGGACCCTTGTCTTCTGTCCCTTCAGTGTGTGGCCTAATAAACCCCTGTGGAACTCCATACAGAAGATCCTCCCTGCCTTTCATTCACTGACTGCTATCTTTGGAGGGTGTGTGTGTAGAAAGCGTGATTGCTTGTGTGCCTGTCTGAGCGGCTTCCCAAAGAAGATGCTTTTGGGAAGATAGCAGCAATTACCATCTATCTGTGCTGCTACGGGGTACATAGAGTCATCTGTGAGCCCTTGGAACACCCTGGTATTTGATACATTTCACAGAAAATGAGACATTTCCTACAGCTCTGGGATGTGTCACACCACACAGGTATTGCCCGCTTAGCAACAGGACAAGCCATCATGGAGAGAGCACATGGCACTTTAAAATGTATATTTGAAAAACAAAAGGCAGGAATGTGTGGTGAATCCCCACAGAGCAGGGTAGCTAAAGCTATCTATACACTAAATCATCTGAGAGTATTAGAAAAGTCCCAGAATCCAGTTATTTTAAATCACTTTCTATCACTACAATCATCCAGCGATGATCTGTCACCCAAACCCCAGATAATGGTATGAGACCCTATCACCAATAGGTGTGAGGCCCATGGAATCTCATTACCTGGGGACTGGGCTATGCCTATATTTTCACAGACATTGGAAACCATTGGGTACCTGCCAGATGTGTCATACCTGCAAGATGTGTCCAACCTGCCCTACGTCCTGTCTGGGATCACAAGCAGCATCCTCCTGATGGCTCGTCAACAGACGTCACAGAGCTGTGTGTGGAACTGGAATGGAAATAACTTGTTCACCTATCTCATGGAGATCTGGGACTCTTGAAGTGACAGTTTATTTCAGGATTCTATTTGTTTACAAACTGTTTTTTCTGTTTACAACTTTTTTTTTTTTCTGGTAGTTGGTTTTTTTCTAACAGTTCTAAGAGTTTAATAGTTTATTGTTTTAGTGTCAAGTTGTAACTTGTAACTTCTAAGCAATTAACCTGTGACATTGCTAGCCTGAAAGATTGTGAAATTAGTGAATCTCATCTGATAGCTCCTGGAAGTGAGTGCTGCAACTCCAGTGGTACAAGGGACACATTGCTGGCTGAGGGGAATTCGGTTTGTCAAAAACCTCACTCAAATTAGACCCTTGCTGTCTTCTGTCACCCAATCTGCAAAGGTCCCTTGTAGGTAGATAACAGAGAGAATTCTGCATTTTTTAAAATAAAAACAAAGGGAGAAATTGTTGCAGCACAGATGATCTGTAGCTGGACAAAATAAATCTGGTCATAACAAACCCAATTTGGCTAACCTGGCTTGTTCTGGAAACAAGTCCCCGGGTGAACAATTGAACTCAAACAGAGACCTCAGCCAAACCCATACAAGACCTGGATGGAGACACATCATTGGCCAGAGATGTGGGCAGTGCAGAAATCCCAACCAATCCACTATCCAAGCCTGGGAAATTCAAACCTATTAAAAGAAGCTTTGAGCAATAAAACGGGCTGTTTGCTGATGACCCTTGGTATGTACTGTGTCATGTGCCTGTCTCCAACCAATGACCCTCACATAACAGCACTGCAGGGATGATTTTAGTCAGGTGTCCTTTTTGATGATGCCTGAAGCAAAGTACTGTCACTCAATCAGAAGGGGTGCATCTATCACAGGAATATAGCATTATTTAAAAAAAAAGAAGAGGGGGGATTATCAGCGGTATCAGCATCATATAAAAGATTTGTGGTCTCTTAGGTTGCTGGTATCAGCATCTAAAGTCTGAGTAGAAGAATGTGCTGGAGCACTCACTGGAAAAATATTTTTCTTCAACTGAAACACTTGCATTAGGCAGAGTAGCCTTTGTTCTTTATACTTGCCCTCCCTCAGAGAAGGTAATGGGATTTTCCTCACAGAAGTGTAGAGACAAGGGGTCAGTTAATAGCCATGTGATGAAGGAACATCTTCTCAAAAGGGAGTGGCTTACCCAACTGTGTGATAGAAACTCTTGGGAAGAGTAATGTTAAAACTGCCCTGTCCTTGTTTAAGTAATGGACGGTATGGTGATTCCTACCACAGATGTAAGCACTAGGAGCTCTTTCAGCTCAAATAAGAGGCAGCTGGGGAATTGAGGCTGAAGGGCTAGGAATTGTAATTATGAAGAAAAAGTTATGAAGTTATTCTTTCTTTCAGAAAGAGAGAACAAAAGATGATGGAGTAACAATAGAAACCAAAGAGCCCAGGAGTAACATGATACAAAGCTAAAGAGAATATTCATTTATCTTTATAGGGTTTTTTTCTGAAGTATAGGTGAAACTAACAAAAGGGGAGTGATTAGTAACACAGACAAAACCAGTATAAGACATGAGAATGGCAAAAAACCCAGCAGGCTATGAACAGACATGGGATCATCTCCCAAGTGCTATTATGAATTGATGCATGTCCAAACTCATTTAACTTCATCAGCTCCTTCATACTTGTGGAACCTCTCCTAGAAGTTTAAAGGAGGTTATAGGATTATCAATATTTTCCCATCTCTGTGTCTGATAGCCTTGACTCTGTGTGCCCTAACTGCAGTAGTTGAGCCACAGCTCCTCTGTGCTTTGGCCAGCTACCTTTGTCAAGTGCCGTTTTGCTAGGACTTCTCACTCCACCCTCAGCTACCAAAGGGTGTGGCAAGCCAGGAGATGTTCTGTTTGTAGCAGTGTGCTTTGGCTGTAGGCTCTCAGTGTGATGGCAAAAGAGAAGCAAGGGTTTACAGACTGGGAAAAGGAGTAAACAAAGTAGAATAATAGAATTGTTTGGTTTGGAAAAGACCTCTAAGTTTGAGTCCAACCACAAACCCAGCACTGCCACATTCACCACTAAATCATGTCCTGAAGTGCAATATCTAGATGTCATGTAAATACCTCTAGGGATAGTGACTCAACCACTTCCCTGGACAGCCTGTTCTAGTGCTGGCTAACCCCTTCACTAAAGAATTTTTTCCTAATATCCAGCATAAACTACCCCTGGTGCAACTTGAGGCTGGTTTTTTCCTCCTTGTAGCTTGTCTTCTGGGAGAAGAGGCTGACCTCCACCTTGCTACAACCTCCTTTAATGTGTTGAGTGCAATAATGTCCCCCTGAGCTTCCTTTTCTCCAGGCTAACCATCCCCTGATGCTTGAAAATGCGTCAGACTTGACTGGTCCATGTGGAATAAGAAGAAACTATTGTCTTGAAAATGTGTTACTTTGAAGATACCAGACTTTAGGTAGGTAGAAGGGACTGTAGTGAGCAAAAAGCAGAATCAGAATGTGAAGTTTAGTATTGCTTCCTCATTGTAATTAAATGTTTACATTAAATGTTTGGGAAAGGGAATCTCAGAATCACAAAATAAGTCATGTTGAAAAGGGACCAGCTCAGACTGTTCTATGATTCTCAAGTGAAATTGCTAAAAAAAGAGGAAATAATGGCACTATTGCTATTAATTCTGGCACAGGATTGTGCTCAGAGGGTTCTTGAACATCTCCAGTGAGGCAGACTCCACAACCTCTGGGCAATCTGTTCCAGTGTGTGGTCACCGCATAGTAAACAAATTCTTTCTCATATTCAGGTGGAACTTCCTGTGCATCAGTTTCTGCCCGTGGCCTCTTGTCCTATTGGTTGGCACCACCGAGAAGAGGCTGGAGCCATCCTCTCACCACTCTCCCTTCAGATGCTGATAGCCACTGATGAGGTCTCCCCTTGGTGGCCTCTTCTCGAAGAAAAGCGAAGCTGCTGTTGGAGAGAAAAGGCGCTATTGTAGTTATAGAGGAAGGAACAAGAATGCATTTCCCAGGTACCTTAATGCTTTATTTTTCTGAAAAGGCCCTCGAACGATCCTAGACGCCTTCGCCTCCTCCGCCGCTTCCCCCTGCCCCGTGGGCCCGCGCGGGGCGTGGCCACCGGCGCACGTGACAGGGCGGGTGCCATGCCGGGCGCGGGGGTGGTGCGTGGCAGCCCAGAGCTGGCCGGGGCTGCCAGGCTGGGCGGAGCAGCAGCAGCCGCAGCCGNTTGTTCGGCCGGGGCGGGCCGTGGACCCGGCGCGGGGCTTGGCGAGGCTGGAGGCCGGCGCGGGCCTGAGCAGCTGGAGTCGGCTCTGAGCCAGCGGGAGCTGTAGGGAGCTGGCCCTCAGAAGGCCGGGTTGACGCATCTGGAGCTGGGCATCCTTTCAGCGGTGAAAATCTAAGCTCAGACAGACGGGCAGAACGTCAGCCGTGTAATCCGAGAGCTATACCAAGCATCGTCCTCCTGCCACGGCCTCATAAGTGCTTAGGAGTTGGGATGGGTGAGGCAGTCCATAGGTGCTAATCAAAATGAAAAAGCGAGCGTAGTGCAGCCAGAGGAGGTTTGTGTCGGTTACTGAATTTAATTTTTCATGTGACTCTTGCAGATTAAAAAGTCGCATTTAATTTATGTAGATTGCCTAGTGTGCCCAGCCCTTGAATCTCTTTACGGAGTGCTAGCTCTATGTAGTAAATCAGCCTTCTGCTTCCAACAGATTAAGAATTTTAGTGCATGTAACATGTTGGATTGGGCATACTGATAGATAGAAGGAACTCCTCATGTCTCCTGTAGGATGAAAGTTGCTAAAAGGTATTGAACGATAAACACTGGAACAGGGTGCCCAGGGAGGTCATGGAGTCTCCCTCTCTGGGGACTGTCAAAACCCACCTGGATACATTCCTGTGTCATCTGCTTTGGGTGACGCTACTTTGGCGAAGGAGGGGGCCGAGGAGTGGGCAGAATTGGATTTGGTCATCTCCAGACGTACCTTTCAATGCTGACAATTCAGTGATTCTGTTATAAAGGCTAATTCTAAAAGGAAAACCTAGATTTCAAGGGATATTTTGGTTTTATTAGAAATAAATACAAGATTTTTGTCTGCTCTTTAAATTGTTTTAAGTCTGCTTATTTGAACATCAAAGGCAATGGGGATTTCGTTTCCACTTTCAAAAAGTGGAACTCTCTCAAATGATCTCATTATTGAAGTACTACCCATTTTCCTTTTGCTGGCTTCTACAGAAGGCAGTGATACTTTATAGACATTGCTGTTAGCTTCTTCCTTCAAATACAGATTGCTGTAGTCAGGTTGTGCCCCTGAACAAAGTTTGTGGTGTGAACCAAGCTTATAAATCCATCCATAAATCCAAAATTGTGTTGAGCTAATACATTCAGAAGCACATGTCAGACCACAACATGATAACTTTTGTTCGTATTCTAATATACTGAAAGATCGTATACCTTCTAGGCAACCTAGTCACATTTGAGCTGAAGGAATAGTTTTGTGAACATTAAAAAACCCAACAGTGCTTGGTTTCCTGTGAACTTAAACTGAATCACGTAAGTATTCTTTGACTTTGCGTGTAGCTAAAATGTAATCTTCCTGTTGCAAAAGCTATAGGGATGAGAATTTTATGGGAGTGTTACACAGCAGTCAGGCTGCTTCACTAGCTGAATGGTGGCTGAAAAATAGGAGTTAAATTTTTTTATATGTTTCACATTTTTTGTTAATATTGTTTTTTATAAAGCCAAGCTTCAAGCTGTGGTCCTGCACACATGTTCTTGGGAGCAGTCACCTCAGACCATTTGTTCTGGCCACCTCTTGGCTGCTGCACAGTTGTTAATCAAGTGCTGTGACTGATCAGTGAACTGATGTGAGTGAAGAAGTAGCCCAATGGAAAAAGTTATTTTTCAGCCAGATTAGTTTCTGTGTCTGTGTCATTGTGTAGGTGCCCAGAAAGTTACACCACCAGGTTGGAAGAGGCAAGGGTACAAATACAGTTGATGATGAGCCTGGGATTACATGAACCAGTCTGTACCTGTCTGTGATTATTAAGTGGTAATGTGACTTGGCAAACTGCCCAGATCCGGTGCTGGCAGGGAGGTTGACAGTGAAGCCTCACCCTTCAAGCAGTGCAGAGTAATACATGGCAGCATGTGTTCTGCACTCAGTAGTGTAATTTTGCCTGCCGGTCTCAATGCAGTTTAGCAAGGAATTTGAGTCCATCTTGAGGACTTTTGTTGTTGGGGAAAGGACTGGTCCTGCTCATCCTTCTTTTCCTTTCTTCTGGCCATGAAATTCTGTCTCTTCCATATGATGCTTCTGTCAGCCTCCTCATCATGTAATTGAGTTGTTGCATTTGTAAACCCGTGAGAAAAGTAACTTGGCTTTCCTATTTGCCTCAGTTTAACAAAAGAAGGGGAGAGGGTTTTTTATGTGCAATGATCCCTTAGGTCAGTTTAGTTATCTCATGATGTTCCGTATAAGTTTTAAGCCAGTTTGACAGTCAAGCACTCGAACAGGCTGCTGAGAGAGGTGGTCAGTGCCCCATGCCTGTCAGTGTTTAAAAGGCATTTGGGAAATGCACGCAACGTGCTTTAGCTTTTGGTCAGCCCTGAGGTGGAGTGGGGGCAGCAGGACTAGGTGATCATTGCAGGTCCTTTCCAACTGAAATAGACTTATTCTGTGTGTTGTGGCCACCCATCCATTGTGTCCTGTGTGACCCGACTCTTTCTTCATTTCCGTTTTCTGATTTTGAGTGCAAGTATGTGTGTGTTGCTGCTGTGTAGTGCATTGCATTGAGACTAGGATCCAGGATAAATCTCACTTTGGGATGATGGAAGCAGGATAAATTGAGCAGGGGAAGGTTGGAAGTTGTAGTGACTCTGCAGTATTGCTCTGTGCGTAGGCATAACTGTGTTTTGAGGCTGCCTTCAAAATTGCGGTAATGCAGCTCTCATTAGGAGTATAATGGCTCTTTCTGGCATTTTTTTTTGTGCTGGCACTAACCTTCTGACTGAGATACACTTTTTAGAAATTTTCCATCAGATGGGTTCATTAATCCCTTTGCTGTCCCGCTGGGTATGTGGTTGGTACTGAGAATGATACAACACAGGACAAGTACATGGGAGAGCATGTTTTGGCAAGAGCCCAAACTAAATGGGTTAAAATAACCAGGTAATTGTGGCCAAGTCTTACATCTGCTACTGTTATGAAAAATGGAAAAACTTAAGTCTGGTTAAGACTTCAACCCAGAAATGTTTTAGTGTGGAAACACCACCAGAAAGTTAATCCTCTGTTGCTGGTTGTAGGGATGGGTCCAAGCAGCCTGCTGAGCAGCTGGAGTATTTCCAGAGGCAACGTTCACTTAAATGTATGGCATAAGACAGCTGTAGAAAAGCTCAAGTCACACTGTGCACTGTATTTTAAGCACAGCATTGGATGACTTGCTGTATCTCAGACCTTCCCACCATCTAAATAGTTTGCACGGCTTCTAATAGAGGACGGTGCCACTACTTTAGCAGTCACCCGGTGCATGGAAAACAGGTTTATGCCAAGCCAGGGCCTTTTTTAGGCTAATAGGAGGTAGAGAAAGTGCAATGTTTGTTTTCTGCCCACTATATCAACTTTCAGGCTTCAAAAATTTCTCCTTTGGCAAAAAGCTTTTAATGGTTTTAATTTTAGCTTGATCTAATGCAAGAGAAAAAAATCCCTCATTTTTAAGTATGGAACAAAAAATGTGTTGTTATGTATGGAGTTTATCCCCTTTTTAAACTTCCTCAGCAGACTGGTTTGTGGGTGAGAAGTGAAGGGTTACAAAGAGTCTAGCAGGCACTGTATAAGCAACTGATACACTACACAGCCAGTTTATTTTGTTTTTCAGGGCAGTATGACTGCAATGACTGTATTTTTTCCTTTGGATACAGCTAGGCTTAGACTTCAGGGTAAGTGTCAAAATCTAGTTTCTTTGTACAATGGCATTTCTGTTCATCTTGTAATCTGGGCACTTGTAAGGGCGGTTGTAGGGGGGTGTTCTACATGAACAGGACTCTTACTTGTGTCACAGTAACACCATTTTTCCAGCTGGAGGTAATTCTTCCTTTTGAAAGTTGGGCAACTTTTTAATTAGCTGAAAAGGCTGTGTGCTCTGTGGCTTTTAAATGATTATCTGAGACCAAAGACAGAAAAAAAGATGTGAGATTGCACAGGATTATATTTGTGTGTTGCTCTTTTTGGCTGCTGAGAACACTTCAAAATGCAGGGGCAATATCATGAGAAACAAGTCTAGAATTATTCCAGAGGATGGTTTAAAGGGAAAAGTCAGGGTTAGAACTGGGATTAAGAATAGCCAGTATTTACAAAAATGCATCTGGGTATAAACTATATTGTTCTAAAACTCTTCTCTTCTAATCAAAAGTCACAGAATCACCAAGCATTTCAGAGCTATGACTAAAGCTCTATTAAGAACTGGAGGGAAATCAGCCAGGTCATCCGAAGTATGTGGTTGAGAAATGAACAAGCTTTCAGTGCAGGAAGAGACTGCTTTGCTAAGGCTTAGCTGTTTGCAGATGAACTGTAGGAGATTGCTCTGGTGCTGGTCTGCTGTTTAAGGAATACTTTTGAGAGCAGCTAGGCAGGCCCAATTCTAGCCCTCTATCTAAAGGGAACCTACCTTCAGTTTATGTCACAACTATTAGGAACTGGTAATTATAGATACTCTGGAGCACAACAGAACCTGCCAGTCTGGGGAAGAATAAAAAAAGGAAGTAGTCTTACCTAGCAAAAAAAATAAGGAGAAATAAGGTATTTCTATCCTTTATGAGGAAGAAGAAACGTGCTTGTAGGGTATATTCAGAATTGTAAGGATAAGGACTTGAAAAAGAGTGCTAAAAATTTGAATAATCTGAAAGTTTGGTTCTTTTGCTTTCCAGTTGATGAGAAGCGGAAGTCAAAGACAACACCGGCAGTCCTTTTGGAAATAATCAAAGAAGAAGGCCTGTGAGTAGATACTAATTTTCTGTTTGTCTGCTTGTAGACAAGCTCTAAAACTAATTTCATTATGCTTTTAAGGTGGAGCACTTAGCCTGTATCTGTCTGGGCAGATTTTTATTCCTAACTGAAATGTCTCCACACAAGTGTGGTATGACTTGCATAATCATATGTGTTCATCTTTAGCTAACTAGGATTAACTTTCTTGAGCACCTTATGCAGTTGATCTGTTCAGTGATGTAACTGTGCCTTCATTAGTGAGGTAGCTGTGCCTCCTCAGAAATGCAAATGTACCTGATCAACCAGCTTTGTCTGCCTGGATTCTGGGGTGTGTCAATTTCTCAATAACCAAGATGAAACTCCTGGGCAGCTGAACCACTTTCAAAAGAAGAATTGAGACATGTTTCCCAGTTGGAAGGGTTTTTTTTTCTCCTAAGCATGTAGAAATAAACAGCACATGACACTTTTTGCTGGTGGGATTCAACGTCTGTCTAAAGGTAGTTAACTTTCAGCTGTGCTGTGCTTTAGTATTTGTCAAAGTTTGAGCTGAGCTGGCTGGAAAAAAGTTTTATGCCTGTCCTTGTTAGAAATATTTTTGTAACTGAACCCCTGGAACTCCTAAGTAGACTAGAGCTTCCAGGACATTAAAGCTGACAAAAGTTTAACTTGGCCCATAATGCTGTGTTCACCTTTGAACTTAGGCAGTTGTGTGCATGAGGATGCCTTTGCCAGCTGATCTCTTGTTCACATTCCCACATTACCTCTGTCACATCGCAAGTAAAACTTCAATTGTGGCAAGTAAACTTCAATTTTTTTTTTTTTAAAAGTGAGAAAGTAAAAAAGAAAAATGAAGAAGTTAACTTATGTGGAAAGACTGCAAAACTGGTTGTCCTACCTTTCCTGTAGAGAAAAATCAGTAGCTCTGGCAAGAGAGTAACATTGCTTCTTCCAAAGGTATTGGGAAGGCCTGGCAAAGCAGTGGTGCTAATTTAGAGATGTGTCTGAAGTAACAATAAAAGTCCAAACAACAACAAATCTGAAATGTGATGTGAGATCATAACATTTTGTTCACAAAAGCTTGTAGAGTCTTGTCTCATTACCATACTTTTGTGAGACTCCTCTCGTGTAGATAAAGAAATAGGTTGAGCTAAAGGACTTCCTGCAGAAGTTCATCAAACAGCTTTCTTCCCTGTGCTTCCATCCTTTTCTAGGTGTTCACTAGTCCACACTGTTTTTCTCAAGATTGCAGTGAATCATGGATGCTACTACTGACAACTTAAGTCATTAAAATAAACTCATGGGTTTTGTTTTAGTTTCATGTTCTGTACTACAAGATGTTTCATTTGAAAATCATCAGAAGTCATTCTTAATAAATCAACCAAGTCCAAACTAACACTCAGAGGACATGATCCCTAGAGGATGTTCCTTTCTTTCTTTTCCATCACAGAAGAGATAGTTAATATAAGAATTATCTTAATTTGTCTTATGAATAACAGCATAGTCAGTTAATTTGTAACTTTATGGTTAGCTAAGCCTGTAACTTAAGAAGCAGTCATCACAATAAGGTGTATTCCCAGCTACATGGGAGGGAGAAGCCCTCGGATTTGAGATTAAAAAGTAGCATTTACATTTTTAGACACCACAGATGTGGTGTTTACCAGCCTTGCATCTTTTACAATCTTATTGGAGATCTTTAAATTCTATGTACTCCCCATATTTTAATGAATTCTAAAGAGCCTCTATAATTACTGCTGTTGGGTGATTTGATTTTTTTATACTTTTAACATGATACCAGCTCTTTACCTGTTCTGTGCAATTGCAGTGAAGGTGTGTATCATTATCCATTTTTGGATATGTTGTAGAACATGTTGGGAATGTAGAACAGCTGTTGAAGTGTCCTGTTTTACAAGATCATCAGGCCTGTCAGAGAAGGGAGCTTTGTTAGTCATTTGTTATGAAATCATTCCTAAATCAAGACAAGTTTAGATCATATTCAGTTTTTCATCTGTATTTAATCTAGCTAAATTTAACTAGGTAATGTCTTTTTCTTACTTACTTGACTGATTTTACAGTAAGGCATTTGTTAGAAATTCTTCCCTCATGTGTATCTTGTGTCGCCCAGGTTCCATCCTTTGCAAAACTCTCCTAGATGGAGTATATTAATTTCAGTAACTAGCCTTCAATTTTTAGATTTTGTGTGAGAATCCAGATACTTTTTTTCCTTACTCAGTGTCGGAACCCAGGGCATCTCTTTGGCTGCCCTGGAAGCTCGGAAGACTCTGACCAAACAGCCTGGGAACTGAACAAGGAGGATTGACCCGTGTCCAGGGGGTGAACAGGGGGGTTTCAGTTCTGTCCGTAGGGGTCACAGACCATGGCACAAAGCAGAGATTAATTACAAATCTCAAGAGTGTGAAACACAATAGTTTAGCTTATCACTGAGTGAGAAATATGTAGTTTTAGGTTTTCATGATAGAAGTAGATGGAGACAAGATGGAGATTTTAGGGCGGTTCCTAAGGCTTTTCTTCTTCTTCTTCACCTCCATTTTCTGCTGTGACGTTAGCACAATGTGGCTTGGGAAGATTGGGCCAAGTGGATATGGTCTGTTTGATGTGGATGGTGGACATTAGTAGGAAATGGTAAACAATATGTTCGTAATAATCTGTGTAAAAGGGGACGACATTTCGGGGGAAGAGGAGTTCCCTAATGGCTGGTGTTCAGAGCAGTCCTCGCTGAGGACAGAGTGAACTATGAGATAAGAGAAAAGAATAAACACCATGATAGACCTTGGAGAAAAAACTGAACCTTGAAGCCTCTGTCTGTTTCTTGCGTCTGCCCTGAAGCATCCAGGAGGGCAAAAAGACTCTGACCACCTGAATATCGGAAATCGTAATCCGATAACTCAGGAATTAAGCGTGGTTTGTTGCTATTGCTGATAAAGACATATTTAGTTAGTACTTCCTGTAGTATACAGCATTGTATCTCTGGGATCCTCCACCAACACATAAAACCAGCCAGATCACATAAATACTTTACTGATTCTTACTGTGACTTTTTTGCTCTCCATTAGGTTGGCACCATATCGAGGATGGTTCCCTGTAATCTCCAGCCTTTGCTGCTCCAATTTTGTTTATTTTTATACATTTAATAGTCTTAAAGCCTTCTGGGTCAAAGGTCAGCATTCAACCACTGGAAAAGACTTGATTCTTGGGGTTGTTGCAGGTAATACTTAAAAATCTCCATTTTGTCGAGAATGTATTTTGGTATATTCTATCTAATGATTTTCATTATGAAGTCCTCTGGAGTCCATAGTGAGTGCTCACCTCCCACTATATGCAGACCTGCTTCTTTCTGATTGCTCCTCTGTGTCATCCCCACCTCCTAAGGGGATGCATAAACCATTCCTGTTGTGAATTCTGACACAAAGCACAGTGCTCTTGTGGCTTAGTATGACATTTGTGTCTGGTGTGGTGCTTACAAGGTTATCTAAGCATTATCACTGAGATCCTGAAGACAAGTGGCAGGGGGAGGTGGTAGCTGGGTTTTTTCAGAGGAAAAGATATATGCCAATTTTGAAATAATTTCAATTACAGTAAGAAATTTTAATATAAGTATTTGGGTGTCAGTTTTCAGACATGGTTTTGGGTTGTCATCTAAAAGTGAGAGAAAGTTCCTAGATATATGCAGGTCCAATGAGACTATACAATCTTTTTTATTCTGTCCTCTTATGTGGATGCTGCAGTGCCTTCTTTGAAGGGGTGGTAACATTAGTGACTTTTCTGGCACATCCAGTGTGAAAAGTTACCACTGTGTTTGCTAGTGATATTCAGGGAGTGTTGCTCTTGCAAATGCATAGAATCAAGCTGATCTGGAAAAAAAACCCCAAAAACAACAACAACAACAACAAAACAAACCTGAAAAAGGCCTCTGGGTCTGGGTTTTTTTTGGGGGTGGGGAGGAGTTGGTAGTTTCTTATACTTTCAGTGTAGGCGTAATGACTGACTGAATAGCTGGTGGAAGAAAGGAAGGAAATTCTCAAGTTGACTATATGTATGTGGTAAAATTCCATGTAAGTATATTTTGGAACAAAGGATCCAGGAATTAGGGTACAAATTATCATTTACTTTTTCCATATGCTGTGTTGGTTTTTTTTCCCCTTATTCCTACTAGAAATTTCAGTAATATGTGAATCAGGGGGAATAAGAAAATATTTGAAATCTTCTGTTTCATGCTGATTTCCTTTGTGCTGTGTTTTGCATTAGGAGTAGTGAATGTACTCTTGACCACCCCTCTCTGGGTAGTGAACACACGCCTGAAGCTGCAGGGAGCAAAATTCAGAAATGAAGACATTGTACCAACCAATTACAGAGGCATAACAGGTAAGCACCTCTTGTTGTCTTCAACCGAAGAGAAGTGCATGAAATGAAATGTATCAAGGGCTTTGGAGACTTTTGTTTATGTAACTGATTTCACTCTGTAATCTCTATGCTACTCTGTCACTTTACAGTCATTGAGTTTTACAGTAAACTGGACTTGGCTATTTGTGATGGTAATTAGGAGTTTGCAGTGTGTGCTCCTGTAAATAAAATACCTTTGCAAGGGCAGATATGTTATTATACAGATAATGAAGCAGTAGTGAGCCCTGTGAAGTGATAGCTAGGAATCTGAGTTTGGACAAACAGACTGAAAATTAAACTTCACTCACCTTAATCTCTTAATCACTCACATGTTCAGGCTGTCCTCCTTTTAAAACCAACCAACTAAACATTACTCTTATTTTGAAGAAGGTTTGGAGGATCTTAATGTGAATACTACACTTGTACAAAAAAAAAATAGAGGGGGCTGCCTATGCAGATGATAAGTTTTGTTTATGTTAATAGTGATGTGAACAAGAACCTCCTTTGTCACTACCTTTCTGTTAACTTCTGGATTAAAATGGAAGATAAAAATGCTTGCATAAAAGATTGCAGTGGATTTTTATACACTCTGAGTATTAGGCTTTAAGAGTAACTTCTCCTATGTTTTATATTCAGAGGTTTTTTGTACTCAAAATGTTAATGATTTTTTTCCTCCCCTTTTGTCTCAGATGCCTTTCATCAGATAGTACGGGATGAAGGAGTCGTAGCTCTGTGGAATGGTACTTTCCCCTCCTTGCTACTGGTCTTCAATCCTGCCATACAGTTTATGTTTTATGAAGGCTTTAAACGAAAGCTTTTGAAAAAGCGGCTGCAAGTGAGTATGTTTTGAGGCCAGGTGATGATCATGCTCTGTTACAGGACAGGTTTTTTGATACACATTGCTTGAACAAATTCAGAATGTAGGTTTGGTTTTAGTTCTTGTATTTTTGAGTGTTTTTTTGAATTAGTGTAACTAAAAGGGATTCAGCATCATGAAATGAGATAGGAATCTTTTATGTCCTAGGGAAGAGATTCCTGTAATAAATTCCTGAAAAAAAAAAAAAGTAAAAATAAAACTGAACCTCTTGTCCACATTTGTTTGCATATGTTCACACATCTTGATTTAACGTAGAGATTTCAATTCTAATATATATTTTATAAGTGTTTACATAATGAGTGTTTTGAAGTCTGCTTTTAACCCTTTTTGCAGCAAATAATATTTTTTTTTTTCTTAAAGACCTCCATTTTTCAATATAATTTTTCCAAGGATGGACACTAGAATTAAACATAGCATTGCAACCATACCTTCCTGATCTTCTGAATAGAAGTATGATCACTTTTCTGTCCCTGCTTTATAGTGCTATTCTTTTTTCTTGTCTGTATGAGATATAGAATCTCAGCTGAACTCATGTTCCTTTCATGTTCCAGCAAACTGAAAAGCATTTGTTTTACATTTTCACATAACGTCAGAACATAGTATATCTTTAAGATGCGGTGCTTTGCCGTTAATTTGTGATTTTAGAATGTTAGGTCATACCAGAATGTTACCAAGCCATCTTGTTTTTCCCCAAGACATAGGGAGATTATTTTTAAGTGAGATTTTGCATCATCAGTGAGGCTTAGTTTTTTTACTGCCTTTAGTTAATACTGCAGCTGTAGCACCCTATTTGTGCCTGATGGATCTACTCAGTTACATTGTGCACATTTTTTGAATGATGAACTTAGCTTCCATCTGCATTGTTATTTTCTTGTTGGCTAATAACATATTTATTTATGTATTTATTTCTTGTGTTTCTTTTAAATTACTTAGTTACACTTTAAATTAGGCTGTTTCTTTGTCCATAATCAGTGAAGAGGGGAAATAATTTGTTTTTTCAGCTAGGAATGGTAATTTTTATTTTGGAAAACATTTTTCTTCCTATTTGGTCTTTTCCTAGTTGTCCTAAATATATCAGGTTGATGTTTTTAAAGATGTGCATGTGTGAGTGTATTTTTTATTGCAATCAATGTATTGTAGAATATATTTTGAGCATGTTTTAATATGAGCACCTACTTATGTTCAGTGATTAACTCACATTGTTAGACTGAGATGCCCTGTAATCTGCGTAGGCTGTAACAATATATTTGGTGCATCCTGGAGGAGTGTGATGGTGCTATGGGTGGGCTTCAGCAGGGGTTCTTAGCTAATAGGGGAGGATGAGATTTTTAGCCTATGGCATTGAGACTAAAATTCTGCCTGGAAATGTAGTGATTATGTCTCAGGAATACAGAGTGATGTTCAAGGAATCTTTCGCTGTCACCTTTTCACAAGCACAGTATGACTTCCTAGTTTCACTGTTGCAAAAACTGAAAAGCTTATTGATTGATGGTGTGTTTAAATGATACTTCCTTATGTTTTGTCTACTCTTGGTGCTTTGAAGTGGTCTAATTGTATGGCCTTATATCAACTGTGTTTTAGTAGTCTAGTTATATTAAGAAATGCAAAACCAGGTGGAAGTTACAAATAAACTTGAGATTGAGATGTGGGAAAGTTACTTGAACTCTTTAAAATGATAAGGCCCTGAGATTTCATGAAATCTTTATGCCAAATATCGTTAGATAATCTGGTAGCAGTTACCAGTACAGAATCCCCAAATACAATGGGTAATTGGGTGTTTCAGTACTATTTTACTATTCTACTATTTACTGGAAGTAAATTTCTTCTTTGTCTATTGAACAGCTCACATCTTTGGATGCTTTTGTCATTGGTGCAATAGCCAAAGCAGTTGCCACCACCCTCACTTATCCTCTGCAGACAGTACAGTCAATTCTGCGGGTAAGTAATAATTTAAGTTCGTAGTAACTCTGCCTCTGACTTGGTCTGTATCATGCAAGCCTTGTTCACATGGCTTGTTTTTATTTGTGTTAATGGACCCATTGTTCTGGGCAGCATTTTTTCCAGTGCAAGTCCCTGATTGGAATGAGTCTCCTCTTTGGTTTTGATTGAGCTTGGTATACTGGTGCACATTTGTTTCAAGTAGCTGGTAGGATTGTCAGTGTATTGTATTGGCACAGTGTCTCACAGAAGCTGATGCATTGTACTGCTTTTAGGCACTACAAAAATATACGTTTACTTCTTGGAATATAAATGGAAAATGTGTCAAGTGGGAAGTTCAAATTAAATCTTCTAAAACCAGTCTGTTTCCAGATGACCTACGGTAATTAAAAAAAAAAAAAAAAAAGTTCTGTTCATAGGTTTTGTTGTTCAGATGGTGGTTTGACCTGGTCAGCGTCCTGAAAGTAATTCATCAGGGGACACTGAGCTCCTTCATAAACAATATCTTTAACCACTTGCCTGGCTATGTAGCCTAATTGTGGTGGTAATGGAAACACTTGCATTCATTCTTACTTGCAATTTGTATATATGCTGGATAATGTTGCCTTCAGAGTGTACCAATATTGTTGTAATAATGACAAGACAAAACTGGGGAGTAGGAGGGAAGGAGGAGACCTGGCCATGCGTAAGCATATTGTACTTTAATTTCTGTGCTTTAAACTCTTAACAGTTAAATATTGATGAGTGTTTCCACATGCAACATATTTTCCTAAGTAAGGAGGAGCCTTAACTTGCTTGTACAGTAAAGCCATTATGTATGTTCTAAAACTTAGACAAATTTGGAGAATGAGTTGATTTACTGAAAACAAGCCTTCCATGCTAAGAGTATTGCTTTTCAGACCTCTCTAATAAGGGAATTTTCATGTTAATTGTTCATCTAGAAAAAGTAATTTTTGAGCAAGTTTTGTAATAATTTGTAACTCTAATTTGAGTGTAATAAATGTATCTTGATTTTTTGTAACCTGTAAAAAGATAGGATGCTGTTATTTCAAAGTAAGAGGACTTGAATATGCTTACTGTGCAATTTTGTCAGCAGTCTTTCTTTCTGAAATTTTCATAATTTTTGATCAGCTGAATTAGTGCTTTCTTTCAATGCCTTATCCTGTTTTAACAGCCTGGACACGTCTCAGTAGTAGCTAAACTAATAGCACCGACTTCTGCTGCTGGAGTGGCAGATACACAAGAACATTTAAGCAAAAATAGCTCTGTTAGGATAAGTTACAACATCAATCTGGTTTTGATTTGAGATGCTCCTGTTTACTCCTGATGTGAAGGAGAACTGGAAGGAAAGTTGGAGTGCTCTGTTTCAGCCTGAGCATCGCACAGCAGTGCAGGAGTTGTGGAGCTGCAGGCACAGAACAGCTTCAGCCCTCCTTCCTTTCCATGGTTCCTAGAGAAGTGGTTACAGTCTTGAGGCTTCATGTTTTTTCTGTCTCCTTTTAGCTTTTTAAACAAAATTCTTCTGACTCTTAATGACAGTGTAAAAAGAAAAAAACCCAAACAAACAAACAAAAAAAATCCAGTGCCAGTCCATCCTCTCCCTGTGATGTTGGGGGACACAAGGACTCTGTCTCTAGTTCTGCAGTCACTAGGGGTAACTTCTGTCTCTTTGCTCCATGAAAGGATAGCCTGGAGCCCTGAACACATGCAGATGAGGACAGTCCAGCATGGCAGAAATGTGTGTCTGTGACAAATATGCTGTCCAGTTCAGACTTGCACTACTTTGTGATGTGTTTTCTAATCTAAAGTTGGCATTGTTCTAGTTGATGAAGTTTTTGTTACTAACACTAAGTATTGTTAAAAAAAAATACGAGTAAAGGCATAGTAGTTTCAGAACTAATATTCTGCATGAAAAAAGATGCATAGTTACAGGTGTTTGTTAAAACAATTTTATCAGATTTACACACAAACTAATACAAGTTCAATATAATTCATATAAACTTACACATCATAACTAAGTTCTGTCAAAGTAGTACAAGATTTTTTTTTCTTTTTAACTTGAAACCTTTAGAAAGTATCTCTTCTTTGAAAGTTATTAGGGTTCTTTGTAAAGAAGTCTCTACACCTTTGCTTTCAACTCTTTGGCACAGTTCTCTTCTGACTGTCACATAATGAACTGTTATCCTGTGTAATTGACAGCAGTAGCAGCTTCCAGCTTTGCTGTTTGGTAGTCCTTCTCCCAGTCATTAAAACTATGTGACACTAGTGTTACTCATTATCCAGTGAAACTATGTGTCAGTAAAGAGCAGATAAATTAAATTTGCCCCAGGAGATACAACAATACCATTAATGTTCTCAGGGATCCCAGATGAAAAAATTCTCTTTAAAACTGAAGTATTTTTTCTCTTTCATAGAGAGTGCTAATCCCTTTGGGAAATCTTCTGCAGTAAACACTGAAGTATTAACATACTAGTGAAAAATTAATGGTTTTCTTCTCTCTTGATGAACCTTTATAGTACAAAAATTGTCTAGTGGTAGAGAAAAGAGGAGAATGAGGCACCTAAAGGTGGTGTAGTGGGCCTGTGAGTAATCTGGGCAGTGACTGACACTGTAACTTGGAACCTAGTTAGCAATTTTTTGGGGGATGTGTCTGAGTCTTTGACAGTAATTCTAAACATTGATTTGTCAATATCAAATGGGTAGTTACTGATGAAAAGATTATGGATTATGAGTGCGTATTTACCTAACAAGAGGAGATTTCCACTAGCATTCTGTTGCTGCTGTTTCCACCCAAGTTATTAAAACAGATAGTAAAGGAACCTGTATCATTCTAGCATTCTCTTAAAATTTCTGAGCTGCCTAAATCAGGTGGCATACTTTACCTACTGTCAATGGTAATTTCTTACAACTAAGAAATAGCAGTTGCCTGAGCATGTTCTGGGAAAAAAACTCATCCAACCTGCAGTTGCTCAAGTTCACCTTTCTTAGCACAGAAGCTTAATACATTCTTCAAAAGCTATTAGGCTGTGCTGTTACAAATACAAGTGTGCCAACTCCTGTATATTAATAATTCATAGTTACAGGTTGCTGACAGTACTATCAACCTATATCAGATGAAAGTATCAATGAATGCTAGAAAAGGAGTTGCTGAAATTGCTAGTTTAACTCTACAGCAGCAGCTATCATGCCTACTGAAAACCAGCTTAGGGATAAGCAGGGGCAGTGAGTAAAAGAGAAGTATTATTTAGGCCAGATAGGTGGATCAAACAATTTTGAATTCTTCCACAGCAGTTCACACATATGTGCTCCAAGACCATTACTGGGCAGATAAATTTTGTGTTCAACTATGCAATCTCAATATAGCGGTGATTTGCAGATGTGTGAAGGTCTGGATCTTTGTGAAGTGAAAGTTGAGAAAGCCAGAAAGAACTTGCTTTGAGTGTCATCTCCCTGCTAAGACTCTGCAAATTATGCTTTTGAGATCTTGAAAACTGCTTCCTCCAGAGCAACTGAAAGAGAGGAAATATTTGTTAGAATCCATCTTAAAACCAAACCAAATTACAGTAGTAATGTACAGTTTTAATGCTTTCAGTGTGAGCTTTGGCCTCTGTTCTCTGCTGGTGATCATATAAAGTGGGAGATGTTTAAAGAGGTTTAGAGTAGGCTCTCCAGATTGCATGCATGTATGGTGTTCTCTGCCAAGCACAGTGGGGAAATAGTACAGCAAAATACTCTTCCTTTTTTTCAGTTTGGACGTCACAGATTGAACCCAGAGAACCGAACACTGGGCAGTCTTAGAAATGTTCTTTACCTTCTTCAACAGAGAGTGAGGTGAGCTTTCCAATTTTATTTCTCCTACCATGATAGAGAAGACTTAAATATTACTAATATTTTGAAAATGTTGTTGGATTTGCATTTTGTTTCCTTTTGCCTGCCTTAAACTTGACATTTGAGTCAACCTGGTTTTTCTAATATATTGTAGAGTAAGCCCACAAAGCCAAATTCTCCTAAATGTCTGTACAGTAAGTGACATCAAGGATATGTAAGGATACTTACGGATACTAATTCATTTCACTTCTCAACTTGAAAAGAAGCAGATTTCTTGCACAAAAGACCTTAAATTTCTACAGAATTTTTTCTTTAAAATATTAAACATAGCTGGCTCAAGATCAAGAATGGGATTAAGACTCCTACAGTTGTCATTAACTTGTGATATTAATTCTTTGTAGTGTACTGATTTACTTACAGAAAGCTATTCATACTTGTTTTCTTGTTTGGTTGGGTTTTTTCTCCTCCTTAGGCGTTTTGGATTAGTGGGACTCTACAAAGGCCTTGAAGCAAAGCTCCTGCAGACAGTCCTTACCGCTGCTCTTATGTTTCTGGTGTATGAGAAACTGACTGCTGCAACCTTCACAGTCATGGGATTAAAGCACTCATGCAGACATTGAGAAGGAACTTATGCCAAAGATTCTGGGGTCTAGAGAACACATTCCAGTTCTGAGACCTGGCTGGGTAACAAAGGGTCCTCATGTTCTCTGCTTCTCTTTTTAGCCACCTTTATCGCCAGTATTTGGAGAAATCTGGAATATGCTCTATAGGACCTGTTGCCATGAATTCAGGGATAGCCCATTCCCTATTGTTCTGTGTACTCACTGTGTTAAGAAAAAAAACAGAGACCTTATTTAAGTACTTGACATGAAATTTAAACTGTTAATGTGATTTGGTTATTTGGTTGATATTCTCGGCAAGAATGATTATCTCTCACTATGCTTTCTTCTTTGCCCTCAAATCATCCTCAGCTATTCTTGTGTCTTTGCCTTCTGTCAGCAGCTGGTGAGGCTGGTTTTGTATTATTTTTATTGACCTGTGTTTGTCACTTCATATTTGGTTCATTAAAATAATTCATAAAGAATAACATTTTTGGCATAGTTTTCCTTTACTTTCAAGTATGTTTGTGGCACAGGATCTGATGTTGCCCCAAATACCTGGTGGTGAGGTCTCTGAACTGCTGGAATGGATATTACAAGTGAGTGTGCAATCTGTCTTCTTGAATCCAGCTATTTTGAATCTTCAAAATTTTGAATGCAGATACTGCCTAGATAGGAGGAAGATAATATCTTGCTTTTTCAAGCTGCGTCCCTCAAACTGCCTCAAGAAAATGGGCTTCCTACAGAAATACATGAAGTTTTGTGACCCTGGTTCTTTTGAGAAAACATGAATTCACACAATGTTCTTAGCAGACAGGGCACTGCCCTATGCTTCAGAAGTGTTATGCCTGTTCAAAAATGTGCTTTGTTTATTTTTCCACTGATATTCCCAAACCATAAAGCCTAAAAGTCATAACTGTTGTCCCAGTTAGTGTACATGTGTATGATCTTTTTGCTTAGTTTTAGTCAGTGTTCCTAGACCTTGAAATCCAAATTAAATTGTGCTTTGTCCATTGTTAAGTTGGCAGTAGGATTGTTCTGAACAACAGTTTTCTATTTGAAGTATTGAAAAATTTCATGGCAGTTAGAACACCAAGAATGTCTGGGAGGAGAAGACTCAAATGCTGCAGGAAATACATTACTGAATTGCAAAATGGCATGTGTTTTTAGAGTCTGAATTGAGTCAATTTTAAGAATGAAATTGTAAAATAATTCTGCAGATAATGTCTTTTGAACAAGAGTAAGCACCTTTACACCAATTGCTTTAGAGTGTTGAGATTATCTATACAAGAAAAATGCCCTTAATTCAATGCTGGTTGACTTTCAGTCCAAGTAGGATTTATGTGGACAAGTAAGAATAAAAAGTTCAATGAGCTGCAATTGTACTTTATTAAAGGATGGAAATGAAAGACTAGAGACCTCACCACTGGAATAGAATGAATCATAATTCTGAAAACCTCAGTGAAAATACTTTTTTTACTGAAATGAGGTGCCCTTTGGAAAGGTAGTCTTTTGAGTGTTTTTAATAAGAAATTTGGAATTGGTAGTATGGCTCTTGATAAGTTACTTCACCTCAAAATTCCTGTTGTCAGAATCATTGTGGAGAAGCAAAGTGGTTCTCATGCCAGTCTGTCTGAAATCTGCGTGGCTGCCAGGAGCTGGAGTTCAGTACCTTGGACCTTTCTGGTCTGTGGCATGAAGGAACAATTCCTGCAGAAATGTTTTTCTGGTTGCTCTACCTATAAGAAGAAAGTAAATGCTTGCTGGCATTTACTAGCCAAAAAATACGTCTACCTGCCAGTGTGGATTCAAAGGGATAAAGTATTTCCTTTTTGCAAAAAAAGCTGAATACAGAAGCCCCATGTAAAAGTGTGCTGGCCTTGGCTGTATCTGTTACCAGGAAGCCTGGAACAGATATTTTGCCCTAAACTCAACTTGGCTCTGCTGACCAATTACAATGAAACAGTTTCATAAAGGAATGAAAGCAAAAGCTACTGAAGCTGGGAGCATCTCCAGTCTTCTTTTAATGGTAGATGTAGAGGTTTGAAAGCAAAACAAGTGAGAGGCTCTGAGTCAGAAATACAATTTAATAAGAAGAAAGGAAAGAAAAGAAAGTAAAATAAAATAAAATGCAATAATACAAAAGACCACTGACAGAGTCAGAATACAGCCTGAGCAGGGTGATGGAAGCAGTCCAGATGAGGTGGTCTTCCTGAAGCAGTGATCCCATAGAAAGGTCTGGTAGCTCTGGTCCTCTAGGAATCCAGTGGGCAAGGGCTGCTTGTACTGTCCCAAATCCCAGCTTATATCCAGGTGAGAATGCTTGGTTCCTCCCCCTGGGCAGAGCATCTCACAATGGAATGATGAGTCATACAGAGGGGTCCTGGATGGCACAATAACTCCCGGAGGGTGTTATCTATAAGTCGTTAACAGAAGATAGACTAGAGAGAGCGGCGGGGGGGCGGTGTTTGATAAGCCATTAACAGAAGATGGCCCAGAGGGAAGGGGCCTGGGAAAACACTGCTCCAACAATTGGATTCAATAGTTCATGAAGATGGTGATAGAATACTTTGTGCAAGTCCTATACTACAACCCAGGACAGTAGACCTCTGGCATTTAAACTTTTTTTGCTTCTGCATTCTCCGGTATTGATTTAGACATTAAACTGAAATAACTGAAAAACTACTTAACCTTGCGTTACTGAGCCAAAATGCAGATGGTTGAGGAATTGTTTAGTCATTTGTTCAATTGGCAGACAAGTGGTCATGCTGCAGCTGGTACCTCTACCTGTTTTCTCAGATATAATTTGAACAGATCATGACATTTCTGTTACACTGCCTAAAACTATTTTGGGCTTCAAAGGCCTTGGTGGGTATTTTTGACAGTAAAAAGTCCATAATTTATCAAAGCAAACTATGAAAGACTATTTTTAATCTTGATACTGGAGTTGTAATTCATCTTTGGTGGATAAATACTGTCCAAAAATGAAAACTAAATAAAATAATTTTACTGTTTTAAAATACATTTACATAAATTGTCATTTCCTGCTGTCCCACTCATAAGCAACTAACAACTTCAGGGGGTGGTATAAAACATAATCCAATCTGGCTCTGTAGATCTGTCATTTCATTGGAGAAAAATAGTAGGAGAACTAAAGACTGTTCCCATCAGACAGCACAAAACATACACATGTTCCTTTAGGCATAGGTGGCTCCCAATTGACATGGTTATGGCAGTTGAAGCTGGAGATAGAACATGGAGGCAGAGTATGAGGTGGTGTGGCAGAAGCAGCTCTAGGCACAAGTATGTGCAGTGACAGCCTTGGCTGCCAGTGCTCTGCACTTTAGCTGTGCAGTAGTGACTGTGTGTTCCATTCAAAAATTGTGTCAATTCATTTCAAGAGAACTTAACAGAAAATATTTTCATCATCAGATGAAAAACAGATCTTCTCCTTACATTTTTAAGACTATTTTTAGAGAAGAGAGAAAAGAAAGATGATTACAAAAGACAGCAGCAGAGAGGATCGTCTGTCTTAACCGAGTTCCATCGTGGGTAATTCAGTCCTTGGCTCAATTTAGGACATTGAAATTTAATCCTGTGCTCTTCTTTCTCTTTCCCACCCCACACTTCGACTGAAGGTAGGAAGCCCCTGTAGCATATTGGAGATGGCAAAGCAAGTGGCTTCTAGGGTAACTGTGGTGTTTGGGATGAATTCTGCTCCACTGTGTATTCCGAACCATGTGTCTTGCCTTTATAGGTTGCCTGTATGGGAGGGCAGTATTTAAGGCATTTTAGCTTATTCATTAATGTTATTCATGTGTATATATATGTATTTATATGTTGGATATATATCTCTCAATATATCATATAATAGAAATGCTATTCACTAAGCCTCAGTTAGGAAGATAAGGTATAACGTGTTCTTTTTGTCTTATGTAATGTTGAATTGCTGAGTATTTGCTGCCAGAGCTGGCTTGTACTTTGCTGGAAGAATGTCTCTATCAAATGATTTTCTGGCTGCACTGAGGAAAGTCATTAAAACCTGAAAGCTGATGCATACCTTTTGTGGGAAGAAAAACAGGATTTACCTCCAGTCTGAGTGCATTGCACTGCTGCACTGCAAAGCTTCTCATCCAGATTAATCCTTCTTTACATGTCTTACTGCTCACCTACTGAGGAAGGAAAAGGGGGAGTGCTGACCCTGCTCCTTGCTGGACTTTTGTAGTAAAGAGAGGTAAACACAGTCCATTCAGAGGAAAAAACAGGTGAGCTTTCACAACTAGGATATTCCATGCACAGGCGTCTGTTGAAAAATGTATTCATTGCCATATCAATGGAGTTATTTTTGCACCATGCCAGCTCAGCTGGTGAGCATGGGGGACTAGAGCACAGAGCTGTGGGAGAGAGGGAGCTATATAGGAGGCCCACAGTGTTTGTGCCCATTGTTGGGGTTTGTCTTTTTTTATTCTTTTTTAATCAATATGATTTAAAGCAAAGAAGAATGAGGATGATGTGATGAGGAACATGGGTATTAAGCCAGTTGTTTTTATGTAATTTTTAGTCACCCAATCTAAAATGCTGAATTCTATGTCTGCAAAGGGTACTTTATGGGAATTATAAACCTCTCTCTGCCTCTTGCAGTCTTTCACAGCAGAAACAGAAGTTTGACGATATATGGTCTGGTGGTCTATGTGGGCTGGAGAGCCTTCAAGTTTTCCTGGTACAGAGAGGGGCCAGGTTCATCTCTTGCACAAATAAAGCTGTGCATGACTGCATGGTCAGTACAGGGTTGTTGATGCTGACCTAGTGTAAAACTTTACTAGTGTGTAACATTACATATAACTTACATAATATTCATAGCTTACAAGTTTTGATAGCACTAGATAAAAGAGAGTAGCTTTAGGATTCAGTGAACAGCAAAAGAGTTTTTTTGAACTGGCAGTGCACCACACAATAAACTGCCTGCTAGAGAGTTATTTTAACTGCTTTGTTCTTCTTTGCTTTGTGTTTAAAAGAAACAGACTTCAGAACTTTCTGGAAAATGATAAGTAAAAAGAGATCTCTCCACCTTCCTATTTGGCTGACAACATTTTTCTCTGCTGTTTGTAGCAATGTAGTGAATTTGTCACAGCAGCCTGGAGCACACCACAGCCACTTCAAGGTAAGGGGCAGAAGCTTGTGCAGAGATGGATTTATTTCTGTCTGTGGTAGTTTAGTATGGATGTGAGGGAAACCCTTCTTTTTCCTCTAAGAAAGTTATGGCAGAATTGACAGCTTGATTGCCCAATTAGAGAGTTGGACACGGCTCTGGAAGAAGCCCAGCTTAAAATTAGAGGTCCCAGGTAACTCAGCCCTTTTTTCACTTCTGGCTGGAGAAGGTAACATCACTCCGAGGGGTGGCCTGCGCTGGTCAGGCCCCACTGCCCCCCACCCTGTGGGGAAGAGCCAGCCCTGGTCTGGCCATGCCCCGGGCCCCCCATCAGCTGCCAGGGGTGGGAGTGGAGGCTGCAGGATCTCTCTCTTCACTGGGAGTGAGTTTCTCCCCTCCCTTCCCCACCCTACCCCCACCCCAGTCTGCACGGCCTTGGCCTTAGAGTCTGCCACAGCTGGGAGAGAAGAGGACCTGGGCAGATTTAACTCTTTCCTGGCAACATGAAGCCTTTAAGACTTAGCTCTTCTCAGTGAGAGAAGAGATACTGAGTGAACATAGAGAAAACCCAGCATAGACAGTCAGTGGAGAGAAAGTAAAAGACTAATTAGAAGAAGGATGGAAGAGTTGCTTGCTGGCTGAACTTTCTTATTTAATCTATAGAAATGAACTCTAGGTAGATTATCCTTTAAATCATGGGAAGAATACGCATTTGGGGAGATGATTTGTAGATTTTTAAACAAAGATGTATGTCATGAGCTGGGTAATATTGCATTAGCATCTGTGATTCTTGTGGCCCCATGAGATGCCTGAACAGAAAGGGATGAGAAGCCCCTGTGCCAGTGAATAAGACATCTCTGTACGTTAAGAAAAAGTATCCTTTGCCTTTGAAGGTGTTCATTTTTAGAAGGTGACAGCCTAAATGCCTGAAGTTCCTATGATCCATAAGCCGCTTGGGAAACTGCTAATGGGAGGAGACCACATAAAAGCAGGTTTCCCAGGTGGCTGTTTCTGTGAGGATTCAGACCCACAGGAGAACTGTATTAGGTTGTCTGTGGGGGGAAGATGCCATAGTAAAATGAGAGGGACTCCTCTTTTAAAGAAGTGTTAAAAGACTACATTCAAATGGTGAAACTGACTGAAAATTACAGCTTTTGTCTCTATGTTGTTTGTAAGAAAGTGAACACTGGTGAGGGGAGAAGGGTTTTGAAGGTTTCATTTTCTCNGGGGGGAAGATGCCATAGTAAAATGAGAGGGACTCCTCTCCTAAAGAAGTGTTAAAAGACTACATTCAAATGGTGAAACTGACTGAAAATTACAGCTTTTGTCTCTATGTTGTTTGTAAGAAAGTGAACACTGGTGAGGGGAGAAGGGTTTTGAAGGTTTCATTTTCTCCTTTCTTTTCCTTTTTTTCCTTAGTGTGTGTTAATAAACTATCTGTTTACCTTTAAGTTGAGCCTGTTTTGCCTTTTTCTCCCAAATCCTATCTCCCAGCTGGTAAAGAAAATTCATCAAGCGTAAAACCACCACATAAATGGTGCCATGACTCAGATAAGCATACCAAATCCATCACACTGTCCTCTGCAGTCGAGGAAATTACCCTCCAGTTATTGCAGCTGGAGGAGAGGGAAGAGCAGGAATATAGTGGTGGTCCAGATCAGAAAGCCCAGCAAGACAAGAATCCCCATAACTTGCAGCAATGGAAATGTGAAGTGATAACAAGGCCAGAATCTATCTGTGAGATTATCCAGCACCTTATCAGATCCTGGTGTAGCACTTACACAGTGCAGCCCAGCTCACGGGGGTGCTATCACAGCAGCAATTAACTACACAGTTCACAGCCCCATCTCAGCTGTACCAGTGGTGAGAGGCTTCGTTTTAACTATCCCTGACTGAAATCTTGGGTGTATATTCTTTTGGAACTGGAAGGGTCTGGATAGTCAGGGGCGTTCTTGTAGAATACTCCATTACTCGGTGCTTTTCATTTGCTGTGTTGCTTTCTATGACTTTTCAAACCAGTTGAAGAAAATAATAGGTGTGTCTATGTTGCTGGTATTTGCATTTGAATTTGCTGCCAAAATTGCATAAAGCATTTAGAAAGTCTCCCAAATGTAGCAATATGCCAGATGGTGAGACAGTTGAAAAGGACTTTAAAGGCACAGACAGTTACTGGTCACACTGGGAACACCTCAGAGAAGCAGATTTTAACTTCAGGGAAAGCCTCTTAACAATGTTGTATTTGTAGCTTTATCTCTAATGCCAAATGCCAGATTGATTCACATGTGCTGGGCTCAGGGATATGTATGCAGAAGGGGCCTGGGATTAGCCCAGGTTTATCCATAGAAAACCACATTTTCCTGACTTCAGCCAGTGCTCAGTTCACACTGGAGGGTTGCAATTGTTAGTGCCTGTTATCCAGCTGTCATCACAGTGGACGTTGATCTTATTCTTAGTAACAGATAATCTCTTCTTTACTCTGACATCCACATATGGAGAATGAGGTTGGGGTTTTTCCTGATAGGATTTATTTCGAATTAGAGACAAATGCTGGCCAGATTTTGGCTGGCTTCACTGTGGATTCCTCGCTGAAAATTATCTGTTTACAATTCTTAGCTTGGCTTTTCTGACCTTCATCTGTGATGGGCAGAATATTTCAGCATGTCTGGGTGAATTCAAGATGTGATAGGGCCTCCCCTAATTGTTTCATTGTCTCAGCTGAGTGATGGCACATCAAGGCTCAGCGTTGCTGTTTTGAACAAAAAAAAATTTCTTTCTCCTGTTGTTTTGGGAAGTTAATTTTTCTTTTACTGTGCTTGAGGAGTCATGGTGACTTGTTGATGCAAAGGTTTTATGAAGCACTGTCTTTCATGAATGCTGATGTGAGAAAACTAATTTGATGGATATCTTTCCTCATGCAGTCCCAAGCCTCAGTCACCTCCTGCATACAAAACAAATGTCTTAATTTCTTTTGAATTATTTCTCCTAGGCTTTCTTTGTGGCCATGAATCAAGCATACTTTGACACCAGTGTTTTCTAGTTTCAAATTTCCCAGGATGACAGAAGGCAATGTATGCGGGTTTTGTATTTTTTTCACCTGCCAATCTTTTATCTTAGTCTTTCCATAATATTTTGAAAGATACAAGTTGAAGATTTCATATGATGCTTTCAAAACTCTCAAAGTATATATCAAGAATAAAGCAGAGTGTTCCAAGAAAGCTGAAATATTATGTTTAGTGGATATATTTAGTGTTTGGAGGATAAAATGGGAAAGATTTCTATTTTCCTCTTAAGCAGGGAAGAGGACAAAAAAATAGAGAAAGAATTAGTAAGACTTATTTCTTTGTTGCTTTTCTCTGGAACAAATACATGTAAGTTTTTTCTAAAGATGAAGGAGAAACATTGGAAGCCTGGTAGCTCCCATGTGCAAGATGTTAACTGCTCCTGTAGTGTGTCACAAGCTTTCATATTATGAAAAACTATGAACATATGCATATTCATGTACATAAAAACTATATTAATTTGTGAAGCTCAGCAACCTATTTCATTCCCCTTCTCCATGATAAGTCTGTTTTATTCCTGCAGAGTTAGAAGAGGCTTGACCTGAGGAGCCAGAGGATAGTGCTGGTTAGTATTTGTAGTTTTGATATGTTTACGATGGGATTTGGTGTGTGTCCAGCAAAGAGGATGGTCAGACGCCAGGAGATGGCAGCCAAGCCCCGCTGCCCTCCCTCGCTCTCCCTCGCTGCCAGGAACCCAAGCAGAGGGACTTTTCTGTGAGCCAAAAGAAATCAAATTACAATCAGAAGAATTGGAACTTTTGCCTGGAGAGAGGGCACACCAGAAGCTGGGAGGGAGAAGACGGTCAGTGCCAATTTCTGTAGTAAAGTTGTATTTCCTTGCTGGGTGGTGGTGAGTGCTTGCACTTGGCCTATGCTGTGTGCATCCAATGCTGCTAGTACACATTGATGAGGTTATTTTTTTTCCCTTGGTGTCATTATAGCATTACAGTGAATTCAAACCTTAGGTGAATCTCAGGCCTTTGTTTCAATACAGGCAAAATTTTTGTTTGTTGCCGTGTCAGAACATTAATGAATTGCATGTACTGCCTATTGCCTTGAGTGCTGCTGGGCAGAAAAAAAGTCTCTAGTCTGAAAAATATATGTTCAATCAAAGTGAGAGACCATTTGGTGGGAAGAAAAAGAACTAGCCAAGTGGTTAATTTCAGTGCAGGACATTTTAGAGGGGAGAGTGAAACTCATGGAGTTACAGGAAATGGAAAAATTAAGTTGCAAGAAGGAAGAATTTGTAATGTGATTGTCGCAAAAGATTGTCTGAACTCAGGTTACCCCAGGGATATGGTAGGATGATATTTCCATATTGCTGCCACCAAAATCAGATGATTGGAGAATCTAGACAATTGTCATGTTTATTATGGTTTGTTGACATGATTCTGAGAGACAAAATGAATTACTTAGGCTGATGAAAGTAGATGTTGCTGTATGTGATTGTTGGCATTTTACCCATGTTTCTTACTAGCACTTGGCTTAAAGATATCACCAAATAATTTCATGGTGCCACCAACATGCATGGTTTCAGTCTCTGCTTTCTGGTTTGTGCAACTGAGTCCCTGCCACTGACCTGAGCCTTGAGCCATCCTTCCTCTGCCCAGCTACGACTTCACCCCAGCTCTCCTGCCTGTATATACTCCTCCTTTTTTCCTGAGGATTTACTTTCCAGTTGCATTAGAAGGTGAAAAGTGAATGAGAGAATGTGGCCCAATCTCTGTTGAAAACACACTTTTATCAGTTATGAAAGTTATGGTTTGTAGAGTGGCTGTAGTTGGTGACTTCCTCTGTTTGAGGTGACAAAGACTTCAAAGCATTGTGTTAAGAAAACTGACTCTTTGCAACAAGAACTATTCCAGACAGCCACTTCTCCAATTACTTTCAGAGAGGAATTCAGGTTAATTTCCACAGGACAGTGATCTAATACTCTATACATTGGAAGAAATGGAAAGTCAAAAGTTATCTGTTAAGTGAGCAACACAATGACCTTGAACTGTTTTGTTCTGTCCCAACAGACCATAATGCTCTGTCATTTCCTCCTAATGGAAAGAACTGTGGTTCTGGAAGGCAAGGGGAAACAATGTAGCTGAGGAAGCACATTCTTGTCAAAAAGCTCCTTTGCAGCACTGCTCTACAAACATAACTAATGTTAAAACAGTATTAATGAATCTTGACTGTGCCTTCCTAGCTGCTGGAGCAGCTAATGCGATGCATGATATGACACCTGAGCATGAAGCTCATTTTTCCAATGCCACACAAAATGACGTCCAACTGCCCTTGGCAGGGGATGGCAGAAGCTCTGGCCTGTGGTGTGAGGATGATGGGTCCTAGTAAGTGACTAGTGGCTGTGTGCAAGCTGGGCCATGTGGTTTAGTGGGTGCAGGCATTGTCCAGCATCCACCTGTCTTTACAAAATGTAGCATAGGGCATACAGTGCAGTTTGCTCCATGTGAAGAGACCATGAGTAGCTCCTCAAGAAAGTCTGGGGGCCAGCAAACTCAACACTGGGGGCTCTGTGATCTTCCAGCTGTCTTAGTGTGGTTCAGATCATGTTGTATACCTTTCTCAGGTGTCTCATGCTGAGAAAAAAAGGGAACATGTGCTTGATTTTACAGCAAATTGTGGTCTTTCTGTTTGTTTGTCTGTAAAATAGGGATAACATCTGACCCCCTTCTCACGAGGAGAGGCCTTTATGAAAATAATTTCCTTGTTCAATGCTTTGGCGTTGAGGCAAATGCCATGTGAATGTGACCTGGTTTTAAGCTGGAAAAGTAAGCTGGCTCAATGCTGACTTTTGGAATGATCACTGCTGATACAGCACTATCATCTTGCAGAGATGTGGCCAAATCAAGGTCAGAGCAGGTTATAAGACAAACAAGGTCTGTTTCAGAGAGCTTACAGATCAGGTTTGCTTTCAGCACCCTGTCTGCCCCAGTAGTCTCTACTGATAATACAATTACCTGAAAGGAGGCATCGATCTCTTCTCCCAGGTAACAATTGACAAGAGGAAATGGCACCAAGTTGCACCAGGGCAAGTATTGGAACAGATGTCCCAGGGAAGTTTTCAAAACTAACCCTGGAAGTTTTCAAAAAAATGTGTAGATGTGGTGCTTCGGGACATTGTTTATTGGTGGCCTTGGCAGTGCTGGGTTAGTATTTGGACTCAATGATCTCAGAGGCCTTTTCCAACCTAAACAATTCTATGATTCCATTCTCCAATCTAGACACAGTTGCAGAAAGCCCCTCGTTCACTAAGCACACAGTGAGAGAGGTGAACCCAGCACTTCTGTTTCTTCTAACCACAGGTGGAAGTGCTTAGAAAAGCCCTGGATTATCACCAGGAGAGGCTTTGAATAACCCAGGACAGAAGTATAACATCTTTCTTCTCTTGGTCACAGTGCAACTTGTGGCTGGGGAAGTGTTCTGAGACCTCTCAGCTGGTGGGGGATGTTTTTGGAGACCTCCTGAACCTCAACAACTCTGCCCAGAGAGGTAGTAAGCACAGGAATTCCCCCTCTGACTTCAGCCCTGATTAGCCAGGATGAATTCAGCTACTTCTGGACAGGAAGTTGCACAGTACCAGCACTCTTACGACTGATAATGATTTATTCCTGCCCTGTCTTGCAACGAGTCCAGTAAGAGAAGCGAAAAAGCGTGGGAATATGAAAACTGCCTTCCTCCTGGTCTCCTCCTGATTGTCCTTGGTGTGGCGCCATGTCTTATAGTGAGTTTGTATTTTCTCTCTGTCATTGCAATGATCACTACTGTGGAATACAGTTTTTAACCTATGCAAGTATGGTTTAAATTCACAATGTTTCAGTAGAGGAATCCTAGAAAGGCGAGTTTAGCACACAAGTCACGCAGAAGACATTAGAGGTCATCCACTTAGCTCTTTTACGGAGAAAAGATCTGGCAGGAATGAGGACAGTCTCTATCAAGCCATAATTTTATACTTCTCTCTAGTGTTGATTGTTTAAAAACATGCAAACAGAAAAGGAAGGAAGGGCTTTCTTTCCTCTTTCCTCCTTCACTGTAAAAATGCCTTCCTGTCATGGTAATAGGTGGGAACCTTACTCTTTAAATACTTTGCAAGGGAAAGCAGTTGTGAAGTTTCTGGTTTACTTTCCCATGTGTCACTTTGCTAGGACTGATACTAGGCAGAAAAAGAGAGAAAACACAGGGAGTGGGAAGACAGATTCATTCTGAATGGCTGGAGTTACATGTGCAAAATAGAGGTGCAATTTTTCTCTCTGCTTTTCAGTCTTAGGATGCGAGGTTGGGATGAAGGGGAGTCAACTGGAAGAACTAAACCTCTTCAGGAGAGAATTAGGAGTTTTACAGAAAATGAGCTATCTTTTCCTTTGTCCTTTTTCATAGTAAATTCATAAAAAAACCCAAAAAAGATGGGAGCTAAAATAGTTGGAGATTTTTCCTGTGGTTGTCCTTATCTGGCCTGTCACAGCACTCAAGGAGCTGCATCATTTAGATGGATCTTTTATAAGTTGAGCGGGATGAATTAAAGAGCAACTTTGGCCCAAGAGTGCTCAGCAGAGTGTTCCTTACTGCTTTTCCCAAGGCGAGAGCATACGGTCCAGGATAGCAAAGGGAAGACCCCACTGTGTGCAGACAGGGAACAAATCCAGGTTTCTGAGCAATCACATGAGTAGGTGAGGTACAGTTTTCATTTGCCACCTCCCTGTGCTCACTACCAATGTTTCATGTCTGACATTGAATGCATTTCCTTTCCTACCAGGCTAAGCTGGAGCGGGTAACCTGGGCAGTCTGTGGTGCAATGGGAGCAGGTTGCCTGCAGGTGGGAGTTGAGTCCTTCTTGTGGTGCTTAGGGACATTGTTTATTGGTGGCCTTGGCAGTGCTGGGTTAGTATTTGGACTCAATGATCTCAGAGGCCTTTTCCAACCTAAACAATTCTATGATTCCATTCTCCAATCTAGACACAGTTGCAGAAAGCCCCTCGTTCACTAAGCACACAGTGAGAGAGGTGGACCCAGCACATCTGTTTCTTCTAACAGATGTTAGAAAGTTGTAGTAGTTGTAGGGACTCCTAAAGCAGGAAAGGGTCCCAAACTTCCCTGTCCTGAAGGGAAGGGAACCATTACCTCTCCTGCCCTTTTCCAGTGCTGTCAGGCAAGCCTTGCCCCTAAGGTGGGTCACAGTCAGAAACATCTGAAAACTCTTAGCATGGGTCAGTGGTTGAATTCTAAAACTTCACATGTGCATGAGAAAACAAAAGAAAAATAAATCTGTGGCTTCTTCTGTAATACTCAAAAGAGCTTGGGGTTTTTGTCTGAAGTGAGAGCTAGTCTTGTGAAATTTGGGCTGTTTGGTAGAAAGTACTGGATGGGTCCAATTTGTGATGCTGATTGTGAAAAGTTGTGGGATTAGGCTTGCGTTTTCAAAGCAAGCACCTCTTGTTCTGATTTAATTCTCAGGCAGGTCTCCAAGTTGAAATCACACAGCAGCTACACATCTCATATCGAATAGCATATTTAGATCACTGATACAAAAAATCTTCATATTAAGGAGTGTGTATAGATCACTGATACAAAATCCATGCTGGGTAGTTTAAGCAGTTTCGAAATACAGGATTTTGTCCCAATTTTGGGGGCTAGTCAGACCATGTGATTGCTCAGAATTGGATGAAAAGACTCTGATGCACTGGATCAGAGCAAATATACCAAGCAGAGTGGCTTGAGAGCCAAAAGAGCAACTTAACCCCTTTCTAAAGGTTGATGATAGTATCTGATGCTGTGGTGACAATGTGCCTTTAAAATACAGAGGATAATTATTGTGTCCTTCTGTCCACACCTCTGTTTTGCCAGCCTTCCAACCCAGCCCTTCCCAGGAGGCAGGGGAAAGGCAAAGCCCATAGCAATTGATTTAATTGGCTTCACTGATCTGTAATTTGTATCCTCTGGTGTACAGGTGGTATTTTGTTTACATTCTCCTGTATTCAATACAAATTAATGATGTTTAAAAGGGACAGGCATATTGCTCTCAGATGTACTAGATGGCAGGAGTATTTAAGCAAAGAACAAAAGGGAAATTCTGTGCAAAATAAGCTTAAATTTTATTGTTAAAAAGATGATTTAAACAAATGTGTTCAACTTCATCAGTGAAGTAATGTCTAAAATTACCAATAAATAAAATAAAGAACCCTGAAAACTCTGTCTGCTATTGTCTAGCTACTCCAAGGAGGTTTTGTCATCCCATGGCAGCCACCACAGTACAGCAGAAAAAATAAACTGGTTTTGGCAGCAGGTTCCCTCCAGCACATTGGCTCATAGCTGCTCCAGAGGACCTGAAGGACCAGAGGAGAGGCAAAGGAGCAGCAGCTTGGCTCCTGAAGCACCTTGACAACTCCAGTCCTGGAGAAAAGAATGCTCTTGGGAAACCTTATTGCAGCCTTTTGGTATGTGAAGTGTGAGCCCTGAAGTAAGATGAGGACAAACTTTTTATCAGGGTCTGTTGCAATAGAATAAGGGATAAACTGAAGGAGGATCAACTTCGATTAGCTATAAGGTAGAAGGATTTTACAATGAGAGTGTTGAAACACTGCAACAGGTTGCCCAGAGAGGTGATAGATGCCCCATCCCTGGAAGGATTCAAGGTCAAGCTGTATGGGACTGAGCAAACTGGTGCAGTTGAAGGTGTCTCTGCTCATTGCAGGGAGGTTGAACTAGATCATTTTTAAAGGTCCCTTCCAACCCCAAACATTCTATGATTCTGTGACTTGAGCATCCCAGAGATTTTGGGAACTCACATAGAAATCAAAGTACAATAATCACTTCCTGTAGGGACTCCTAAAGCAGGAAAGGGTCCCAACACAGGCAGTCACAGCTGGCACTGCAGCCTGAGCTCCTGACAAGGATAGCTGAATCAGCACAAAATTAGCTGAGTAAGAGAAAGTGAGGGATTTGAAAACCAGAGGGGAGATGAATAAGAAAAGCAGAAAAGAAATCCCTGCCACAGGTCCTCACAGCACCTCATTTGAAGGGTTCTGTAGGCTCTCTCCCACCTGTCCTCAAGTGTGTACTCACAATGAAAAGTGATACATTGTACAAAAACATTACTTAATTTCCTTCTTTCCTGTCACTAACTTTTGGCTTGGTGCTTTCCTCACCAACAGCTTTTGTGCACAAAGGATGTCTGACACCTGCTGAAAGAGAGCTGGACTTTTCTTTAAGTACATCCTTCTTGCTGGGTGCGGAGCTGCTGGCACACTGAGGGGGTGAAGCTGCCAATTGCCCAAGAGATCAGAATTTCAGCAAAAAGCAGAATTAGTAGGAAGGTGGGTTGGCATGGAGGCAGGAGGAAGCAAAGCCATATGGGTGTGAGATGCTGGAGGCAGTGAATGACAGTGAGGATGGGTGAAGATGGCTTTTTTTATTAAGCACAGCTAAAAAAGAGAGGGACACCTGTCCCTGAACTTCAAAGCCTGGAACAAGGAGCCCATCCATTTGCATCTGTAACCCATCTGTGCTTCTCTGGGCCACGGGTGGATGTGCATGTCCATGGTGTCAGATTCCAAACTTGAAAACAACCGGTACCCCTCAGGTCAGCTGAGGGAGCAGCCAACCGGAGAGAAACACCGTAGGTCAGTGGCATAAGGCTGTTGAGCACAGAGGAGCTGGGAATTGATGACAACTATACAGATATGAGGTGGACGGAAAGTCCACCAGGAGCAAAGTCAGGAAGGGAAAGGAAGGAAAAGATACTTAAGATTCCAGCACAGTGTTTTTGGGGGCTGATCACAAAGCCAATCTAGGAGGCTGGGACGGTACTGGAATAGTGCAAGGGAAGAAAATTATGATGATGATGATGATGGCAACAATAATGCCAGCCTCCAAGCCTCTGTAAGGCCTCTGGGGTGAGAGACAGGAGCTGGCAGGTAATGGCAGCAGCAGACAGGCTGCAGTACAAGCAGGGGACAGAAATGGCAGCAGGTTTGGCCACAGATTAGCTGCTTGCTCACTTTCAAGGTAACACAGTGTGCCTATTCTACCCAGTCCTTTTCTTCTGGGAAGTTCCCAGCTCAGCCTGGCACTCACCCCTACCTGTGCAAGATGGGGTGGCACTGCTGATTTTTTGATGGTGGCATTAGAAATCAATCTCCAGAAAGGCTGCTTCAGTTGCCTCCACTTTTTTTTATTTTTCTGCATGTTTGAATGTTTCCAGGAAGATTTAGGTTAGTTTAGTTTGTTTTGTTGGTTTTTGTTTTGGTTTTGGTTTTGGTTTTTGTTGTTGTTGTTGGGGGGGGTTTTTTGTTGGGTTTTTGTTGTTGTTGGTTTTGTTTTTTAATACTTGGGTAAAGAAAGTATGAACTGTGAACAGAAAGGCCCTGAAAAAAGGCAGATGTATCAGCAGCAGAAGAGCCTCTGGCTCTCCCTGCTGTGGGGTTTTCAGCCCCTCATGGACACATCTGCCTGTGAGAGAGCTGACAAGAACTGTCGCTGCGTGCCTCTTTTTGCCTGCCCGGGCTAGCTTGGCACACAGGCAGCACATGGGAGCGAGCTCAATCTTCGGAAGGATTTTGCTTGCTCTTGTGGGTTCTTGGCCCCATCCGGACGATAGCACGGTGAATGGTGAAGAATAAAGAGGGGTCTCTCAGAGGGAACAACTGCAGAGGTTTATTGTGAGGTCTTCAGCTTCCGAATGTCTGCCTCTGAGAGCATGTGCTCTCNGGAAGAACAACCTTGATTGATGGAGGAAACCAATTCAAAAGGCGGGAAAATACATGGGGGGAAATACGAATGAACCAAAGGGAGAACTGGGGTACAAAAAACTGTAAAATAACAAAGAACTGGATTACAAAATTAGAACCTAGTTTGAAAAAGCACCACTACAAAGAACTAAAGAATAACATGACTTAACCTGAACAGCACATGTTGGCTCACCTGCTCCTTCAATTACACACACAGAGGAAATTAATTTTGATAACGGCTTGTGAATACCTTCCTGTGCAAACAAAACCTGGCTGGATTTCTTTCCTCTTCTATCACTGGGGAATCTCAGAGGGGATACTGGGAGGCCCTGTAAGTGTTATGAAACCACCATGAGGCAGAAACCTTCACATAAGGAAGAACTGGATCCTTGCCCATCCCAGCTGGGAACACCAGAAACTCCTCTGTCTGGACGTGCTTTGGCTCACAGGGATGTGGTGACAGCTTCTTTCACTCTGCCTTGGTGAAGTGGTCTAGATTGTGAAGGGAGGTGGAAATTGTACAGGTGTGACTTGCCACAGAACTGCTATGTTTCTTATTTAACCCTATATAAGCTCATAATTTTATTAAGAAAATCTGTTTAAAACTGAAGGTAAGTGTTCACTTGCTTGAAAAGACTGCTTTTCTAAAACATGGCTGTAAGCCTCCCCTCCCACAGTGTGTGAAGTCCCTGCAAGAATGTTACTATTTAAGGTTACTTTTGCAACAGAACTTGCAGTTTTGGCTTCTTCAAATACTCTTTGGGATACAGAAATCTGCACTTTGTTTGGAGAGCTACCAGCACTGCAACAGGGGAATTGTCACAATAGGACACAAAAGGATGGGGCAGAGGCCAGCTCAGAGGTCAGGCAAGAATGCTTTTTTAAAAATTTGTGACTCCAACTTATATACAATTGTATAGAAGGCAAGAGATTTGCCAAAGGTGTTGCCACCTCTCCAACCTCATTGGTGAACATCACCATCACTCATGAAACTCCTCCTAGAGGAGAAAATATGTAAACATTCTTTATTTACATGAGAAACCGTGAGAACTGACTCCAAGATATATAAACATCAGAAGGCAAAGGAAAAACATGAAAAACCAAGGGTGACAGAGAGTTACCATCTACATATTCTCTGAGCTACAAAGATAGAATAGTATCATAGAATCATAGAATAATTGATGTTGAAAAAGACCTTTTGATTATTGAGTCCAATTTTTAACACAGCACTGCCAAGTCCACCACTAAACCATGTCCTTAAGTGCCATATCTACACATCTTTTAAATACATTCAGGTATGGTGATTTCACCACTTCTCTGAACTGCCTGTCCAACAGTTAGACAACCATTTAGGTGAAGAAATTTTAATGAGTATCTAATCAAAATCTCCTCTGGCACAACTTGAAGCTGTTTCCACCTGTCCTATCTTGTGTCACCTGGGAGAAGAGGCTGACTCTCACCTTGCTGCAACCTTCTGTCAGGTAGTTCAGAGAGTGATAAGGTCTCCCCTGAGCTTCCTTTTCTCCAGGCTAAACAAACCCAGCTCCTTCAGCTGGTCTTCATAAGATTTGTGTTCCAGACCCTTCAGCACTGCCCTTCTCTGGATATGCTCCAGCACCTCAATGCCTTTATTGTAGTGAGGGGCCCAAAACTGAACACAGGATTCAAGATGTGGCCTCACCAGTGCCAAGTATGGTGGGGATGATCACCACTCTGGTCCTGTTGGCCACACTGTTTCTGGTACAAAATATCACAGCCAATGTGTTTATGATGCCTATTTTTGAGCAAAGCTGCCCACTGGGATTTTCAGCCCTCTGTCACTGTCAGAGGTCAATGATGAGGTGGTTCCACCAGGCCTGTAGCTGGCTCAGCTGTGATTCAAGGGGTCCACGTGGTTTCTCAGTGGCTTTTCTTCATTTGCATGAGGTGAGGGAAACTCCCAGTGAGTGCAAGAGTACACCCAGGGCTTCTGGGACAGTCAACTCATCCAGCTCTTTTACTTCCTTTTTTTTAATTTTGCTCCCTGATTGTATCTCAGACTGAGCTGAACAGGATGTTGGTTTTGTATTGTGTAAAAGGAAGAGGTCGCCCTTGAAAAGAAAAGATTTCCCTTGAAATCTCTTGTTGTCCTCAAAGGCAAACCATGTGGGTGGGTTTGGAGTGCTGGTGGCTCACATCCAACCCATAGCAAACTTGGGGCACTGATAGCTGAGGTTCTCCAAAGCCACTCATGCCTGTGTTCAGACAAACTCTTCCTCAAGCTTTCATCTCTTCCCATAAGGATTTGGCTGGTGCAGGCCAGCTAGCTTCCACATGAAGCCCAGTTCCAGTTATCATGCCATGTGGGACTACCAACAGCAGCTGGTTGACATAACAACTGCGTTTCCCAGCACCAAAAGCAGTGTTTCCTGTTGCCATCTTTCATTCCTATAATCCCAAGTGGAGGGTTTTGCTCTGTTTTTATTTTCCTCTTGAGGAAGATATAAACACATTTTTTAGTTTCCTGTTTGGAGCAAAGTGGCTGAGTCAGGACCAAAACCAGCCCTAGGTGCCTGCTCAGGGTGAAAATGGGGAGTGTGTGTCTTGGGGTAGCTGTAGAGGGTCACCTCAATTCTCTCTGCTTCTAAACTCACCTTCCTATGAGCTTCAGACTAGGCTTTGAATAGTCACTGGCTATTTCTGTTCTTGGGCTCCCTGACAGTTTCCCCCCCACCTCTTAAGCTGGAAATGCTCTATGTAGCTTCAGCCACTGCTGGCAGCTGGCCAGTCCTGTGAGCACCACTTCTAGCCAGCCCTCCAGAGTCCCCTTCTCACTCTGAGCAGTTGTGCACCTCAATTTTTCCAGTGAAGTCTCCTTGTATCCCCAACAGCCCCCTGCCTGAGTGCTTTGTGTCACCTAGCCAGCAGCCAGGCAGAGTTAGGTTAGGGGCATTGCAAGGATGGGAATAAATTGGACCCTCACCCTGGCTTAATCTTCACTGTAGCATTTAATGAGCCAGTGCAGAAAGCAGATCTGATGAAAAAGCTTTCCTGTTTGTTTTTTTTTAAAGCTCTGCCTAATTTCATATTTTCTAAATGCTACCTATTCAGATTGGCTCTCCGTGGGAGCAAACAGCAATTTTGCCATGGGTGGCACCATGGGGGTGGCTTCTCTCAGTGGCAGAGCCCTCCTACCAGGAGAGAGAGACTGGGGGACCATAATACTGGGTAGAAAGCCAATTTATGACGCAAATATTAATATTTTCAAAATCACCAACCAAACTTCTACTTGCATGAACAGACTGATGAACAGCAATATCATAAAGCCTTTTCAGCTCTGTTTTCCCCTGCCCCCATCCAACAGAAACAGAGTAGCAAATGCAATTTCTTAAATATTGCTAATATAATAAAACAGCAAGGACTGGGGACACAAGACTGAGGCAAGAATAGCGTGGAGGTGTTTTCCTATCCATGAGAAAGTAAGCTTAGGCCTGAAGTAGTGCTTCTCCTCTTCCCAAATAAAGAGTGACCGGGACCAGCTCTTCTTGGGCTTTTCTTGATGCAATCATTCCTAGAGAGGTAAGAAATTTCTGCCTCTAAGGGGACTAAACTTTACTAGGACCACTTGGACAGATTCCCACTCAAACAAGGCTTGTAGGAAAGGATTGGCTGAGTCACTGCTGTGGGAGATGCTGCAGTCAGCAGATAAAAGGTTTGCATCACCAGGTGCTGTCAGAAAGAGTGTCAAATTAAGTGTAAGACACATTGTGCCTAAGGCTCAATTAACTGTTCCTTTTCACCATGAAATCTTGCACTCATGCTTTTACTATGCCTCTTGCTTTTTAACTGAGCTCTGACTCACCAGCTATTTAGCAACAACATCTGCCTGGGGTTCAGCCTCATCCACATGAGAGCAGCTCTTTCAGGGCTTTGGTTGAAGTGAGCAATGAACTTCAAAAGATCAACCTCATTTCACCAAGTAAGCACAGCTTGGGCCACAGCAGGCTCTGAAGGGTGGGGCAGCTCTCGGCTATGGCAGCACTGGGAAGTCCAGAAGCCATGTAAGAGGAAGCTGAACTGCAAGTAGAATTGGGGTCCCTGGCAGCTGGAGAGGTTTAATTAGAGCATAGCACTGTGGATAACACTCACTTCTGGGAGTTTTTGTATTTGCAAAGTGAATTTACCAGAGAAACCCTGTGCAATGACTGTTTGCATATTTATCTTGAAAACTTGATCTTTCACTGCTGCTTTCTGCTCTGTTGGTCCTCTTTGGTGGCACACAGAGCTCCAGGTGGTCTTGATGAACTAATTTCCCCTCCCTCAGATTTTCCCTGGAAGTTGCTGCAGCTGGTAGCTCACACAACTGCTTCTGCTTTATGACCAGAAGCTTTCAAGGAAACTAGCTTGATGAGACCTGGATTTCTGACAGAAAAGAAAAAATCTGAAGGAAGGAACCACTTTTTTTTTTTTTTTAATAGATCTTTGAGTAGTGAGAAAAGTAGGGTCAGAAAGGCCCCTGCCTTCATTTTTCCATATGAAGATTATCTCTGAACACAGGAGCAAACTCAGTTGGTGGATCCAAGCAGGGCAAAAACATGGACAGGATTCTCCATAACTCACACATCCATGCCCAGGGAGGACTGGTCCTGCTCAAGGTTGCCATCTGAACCCAGAAGCTGCATTTTCCTGAAGGGCTTTTTGTAGCAACTCCCGTTTAAGGAGATCTGGCTGTCTTCTTATCCTACTAATTGGGGTTTTAAGCTAGATCTGTTCTCTGTTGGGGTTTAACACTTGGCTCTATAACCAATCGTGCTGGTGCTGTGGTGGTTATGCTGAAGTGCAGCTGAAGGAAGGAATGGCTGGAGATGTAAGGGTGAAGCAATAGCTTGAGCACAAACATTGCTAGAGAGGAAGCTGAATCAGGAGCGGGTGGCCTCAGACTCTGTCCAGAGTTAAACTGCACAGGCTGTAGGAATAAAGCCATGGTGCTGTGTCTTTTCCCCATGATGACCCCCAGTGCCATGTCCTTCCTCAACAGGGGGCCTTTGCTGCCAGGGACACCCCCCTGTTTGCATCATTTGGTTATGGAGCTCTGCTCACAGCAATCCAAAACACAAATAAGCAGGGACTGAGGTGGTCTGACTTAATTAATACCTGTGTTTTACCTCTTGATATCAATAATAAAACAGCTCTTGAGCTGACAAATATAAGAACATTCCCATTATTTTGGACAGTGCAGGGTTTTCTCAGGATATGGATATCTAAACAACAAGAAAAGACACAGGCACATTTGTTCCTGCTGATTCTGACCTAGGCTTTGTCCAGCTACTTCCATGATCATATTTTCAGTGGCAAGTACAAATACCACCACTGATTAATTGGTGTTATGGATCTATCACTACCAGCAATAATGGAGGTCGGTGCTCAGAGAGGATGCAGACATTCTTCTTCCACACCATACACCATCCTATTGAATATCTCTTGTCCTTTCACATTGCTTCACCTGCCATAAAACAAAACCAACAGCTGAATATTGCAGCTTTTTGAAGGTACATGTATGTGGCTCCTCCAGTGGCTCACCTAGCTGTAAAATTGTGGACCCAACAAGACGAACAAGGCCACAGATGATTATGAGAGGCACAGGGAGGAAAATGTTAATGGCTGAGTTTTCCTGACCCTTCCTCTTACCGAGTCTCATTTCAAGTTATTGACAGGGTTGACAGGTGGTGTGGGCAGAAAGTTTCTGTGTTGGGTGTCTGTGCATGACCTGTACTGTCTCCAGAAAATTTTGGCTAAAACAAGACAGTCATTTCTCCATACCTAAGAGAAACAAGCTTTATTAGCGTAACAAGAAAACCACATCCTCTTTGATTTAGAATTCCTAACACAGCTATGCCCTGACCTCAGACATAAATTTAGTCTTTCTATTACCCTCTGCTCCATGCCTGTTGAGATCAGAAGCCATTAAATAAAAACAAAGAGCGATGCTGTTTTAGTTCCTACATTTCTTTTGGCTCAGGCAGGCTATATCAACAAAGTATGTGTCATCCTTGAATGGAATAGAGCATTCCTGGAAATTGTTCCTCCCAGTTGTAGGATGCTAGTATGTAACTGGCATTATTTTACTTGTTTTATATATTATTGTAATTATTACATGCTGTTATATTAATAATGATAATAATGTTAGGGAGACATCGTCCCTGGTCAGGAGCTCCAGTATTTGTGTTCAAGTGTGGGATTTGGGTGCATATTAGCAGAGCAGGTAAACAAAACCCAAAACTTACAGGGAAAAAAATCAGTGGTAGATATCTGAGACAAGAGGTTAATAATAAGCAGGATCTGAAAAGACAGAGAGATGGAGCTTGGGAGGGACAGCATGGCATGATTAGGTGGCAAAACAGGCAAGGGATTTAACCTCTCTTTGTGTGCTTTACTGTCGAAGGGGTCAGTGCAGTTCAATCCCCCATCCTACAGCAGTGAGTGAAGCAGTCTAGAGTCTCTCCAGCAAGGCAGCCCTGCTGTCAGCCCGAGGCTGCTGTGCCGAGCAGACAGAGCAGAGTAGTCCCGGCACGCCTCCCTCGCCGCCCGAGACCCGGCTGGGCTGCGGGCTCTAGCCTGGGGCCAGCCGAAGCCTCTGCTGCAAACAACACTCGGGCACCACTCCGAGCACTGATTTCAGCTATCTCAGGGGGGGATGGCAAAAATCCGTCCCGCAGGCTTTGTCTGAAGAAAGATTGCAGACGTTTGTATGTGCTGGCAGTTCCTGGGCCTTGTATGTCCGTCTGGTAAAACACACCAAGGATTTTCCCAGTTAAAAAAAAGCACATCACTTGGCAGAGAGTCACATTTGCAAGTATATGAGAATGAAAACATCCGGAGAGTGCTGCCCTTGAAAGAAATGCCCAAGATCTCAAAACCACGGAGGGGAATGGAGGATGAGTGCCACGACGGCAGCACATCCCTCCTCCTTCCTACCAGCAATCATTAGCCATCCCGGGCCAGAAGCCAGCAGAGAGGCAAGTACTGAGCTGGATGCCTGGGTTGAATGCCTTCAACCCAGGAACCAGAGCAGCAGGAAGGGGAAAAGTGGTGGCTCTGCACAGCCTGGCCCTGCGGGGGCCAGGCACAGTGGGATGATGCAGGGACTTGCTGCCCAGCACTGGGCCCATGTCCTTTTAAACTCCTCACCCCACTTTCCAGCAGGAACCCTATGCCTTCTTCACCAAAGTGTGGAGAATGAAGTGTATAAATTCGTGTATAAAATATATGTGATATGATTAATCTATGATCCAAACCCCGAAGCCCCAAGTAGGGTCTTTTTCTATTTTTTTCTCTCTTTCCCCGTAACTCGGCCCTCTTTCGGAAACCCCATTTGTAAAATAAAGAACGAAGCCTGGGTGGAGATGAATGGTGCTCAGGACTGAATGGGAGGACTCTTATTTACAAGAGAAAGGATGTCCAGGGCGGAGATGGGTGTCAGCTTCCGAACAGAATACCCACATTCCGAGACGATGGAGATGTGATATCGATCTGGAGGACTATCATGAATTGATATCATCTCCTGCCTCGACGACCCTGCCACAAAGGACCATTCATCCCAGCTCAGGAAGCCCATTCTACTCCAAGGACCTGGCCCAGGAAACGATTTACTCTTTTCAGGACACTGTTCAAATCCAAATCACAACGCAGAAAACTGATCTACATACACATTGGACTCTGGACTTAACCCTCAGGGCACAAAAACCCCTTAAAAACCCCAGGTTTTCGAGGCTGAAGTGTGGAGGATTGGTGAGATGGCAGAGTTGCTGCCCCTCTCTATCCCCACCCGCAGCTGGCTGTGTTATTCCTATTATTGTGGCTTTTTCCGTAAATTGTTTTTTTAATAAATTTGTCCTTTTATATTAATTGGATTCTTATTCATTTATAACAAAAGTATAAACACAGAACAAGGGAACAATGAATGCTCATTCATTGCATGTTTGTTTGTTTCAAGAACCAAAGTTTACACTGTTCAAAGCTTCCACATGCCACTTTCACCAGTGCCCCTGCACCCTGGTAACTGGGATGTGATAGAGAGAAATAAGCAGTGGAGCACTTCAGCATGATCTAACAGCAGAGTTATTTGAACTGGGGTTTGGTATGCACTGAAAATGCCAGCAGTTAAATGGACAGTGAACATGGTGCAGCAGCTCTTTTTCTTCCTGCTGGCACAGGAGTCAGTGCTTTGTAAAGCTGAAGAGGATGCTCTCCTTTGCAGCATCTGTCCCACTGATCAAGTGACCAGCCTTGTTTTACTACTCATCCATCAAAGCACAACCATCAATGAACAGGTATTTCTAGCCTTCATTTTAAAAAACCTTCCTTGAAAAATAGAAAGGTCTGTCTGGGAAGATCAACTTTGTTCTCTGGTTTTGACCATTAACCTGACTTTAAATTTCCACATTTTCAAACATTTGGTTTAGCTCCTGCTATAAATTTCTAACACAGTGCCTAAATTTAAAAACTACATCTATTTATGTCTGAAGTTTTAACATTTCCTTCACTTGGACTGAGCATGCTTTATCACATCCTCTAAATCCCAGGGACACTCCAGTGAAGAGAGAGCACTGTCAATGAGAAAAGTACGGATATTGTCCCAGTTTCAGACCCCTCATCTGTACCAGACTCTTACCAGATCAGACATCTTTGTTTTCTCTGCACTTAAAGCTCACCAGGGAAAGGAGGACACACACACACAAACACACACACACACACACACACACACACACAAAAGGCATATCAATTCTGTAATAAGAAGACAAATAATTTTTGTCAAATGTTTTTGTCTCCATAATGGGAAGAAGTACTTTTTATAGGCTTTTTATTTTAGACACGGAAAATCATGTGTCTGTCCTCTATGTACAGTGCCCAACAGAAGGTTATGCCATTCACTGTATGCATCACTTACGTGCCAGGTTTCTGCTCAGTTTTAATTTACTGCTACTGAGGGATTTCATCCTCTCCCTTTTGGGGACTGCTCAAATCAAACAGTGATTATTATTGTCTCTTTCCATTTTAGGCAGCCACCATCACCATAACTTTTTGAGTGGCTTCCACACAAAAACCCACAAGAAGAATGAAGCTCGCAGAGTACCTAATGTAGTATCTGGTACTTTTCCCTCTTCCAAAACAACTGCTTGTAGGAAAGGGTTTGTTTGGTTTCTTAGGCTTTGTACAGTTACTTATTTTAAGTCACTTTATCTAGTTTATATTTTTGTTTCTTGTACTGAGCCAAAATTTTCCTTTTCTCAAATTTACTTAGGTCCTTCTGGCTATCACACTAGTACTACCATAACTATTCCTCCTTCCTTGACATTTATATCCTCCAAAGTTTTGTGAGTTATACTCACCATTCTCTTCTATACTTATCCTTGTCATTTGACCAAATTATACATTGGCTTTGTTTAAATGTTTTAAAGAATAGGAAAAATCAAACATTGTTTTGAAGTCTTTCTGGACTCTAAACACCTGTTTAGGTCCCTTTATATCCCCTTTGGATCAAAATACTTTTACTTTTTGGCTTGCTATCTGCCTCTTTTCAAATGTGTGGTCAGTCCCTGCCTGTCTTGGGCTGCTGACCTGCAAAGAGACCCAGTGACAGTGTCTTGTGTGTCTTGGACAGTGTCTTAGAAGACAGGTATCTGGACA
>VWYP01015256.1:0-10544 GCA_013400435.1 Pycnonotus jocosus
TAAACTTAACCCTAACCCTAATGCCTTCTGAAGGAAGCAGGGTTTTTCCTAGATGCAAGCTGCCTCACATTGGAAGCCTGGCTGCCCTTGGAGTGCCAAACGCCTGCTACAAACTGNAACGCCTGCTACAAACTGACATCAGGTACCTGGGTGTGGGATTTTAGTTTGCCATGGCAAAGGGCCACCGTTTGAGCTGAAGACCCCCGTGTTCCTTGCAGGGAGGGTGGGGCTGCTCTCTCCTCCCTGCCAGATCTCCATGAGCCTTTTTACATCGCAGCCAGAGATGCCCAGGGTGGGGTTGGGGTGTCTGTGCAGGGACAGGAGCTGGGCTGGGTGATTCTGTTGGTCCCCTCCAGCTCAGGATATTACATATTTCAGTGATTTCCATAGCTCTGTGTCATGGTTCAGCTCCAGCAGCAACCAAGCCCCACACAACAACCAAGCCACTCCCTCACCCCCCTTCAGCTGGATCAGGGAGGGAATGGGATGGGTAAAATGCAGAAAGCTTGTGGGTTGGGATAAGGACAGAGAAATCAAAAGCTGTGTAAACAGGGAGAAAATAAAACAAGGAGTTCATCCTCACTTCCCATGGCTGGGCATGTTCAGCCATCCTCAGGAGAGAAGGGTCCCATCACACTAATTTGTTACTCGGGAGGGAAAACCCCATCACTCCAAATGTTCCCCTTCTTTTTATTCCTCCCCCACTTTATGCATGACGTCACATGGCCTGGGACCTGCTTTCGGTCAGTTTGGGTCACCTGTCCTGGCTTTGCCTCCTCCCAGCCTCCCCCAGTGGGGCTGTATGAGGAAAGCTCTGTGCAAGCCCTGCTCAGCAATAACAAAAATATCTGTATTATCAACCCTGTGCTCAGCACAAATCCAAACCCCAGCCCCAAACCAGCCACTGGGAAGGGAATTAACTCTACCCCAGCTGAACCAGCAGAGCCCATCTATGGAAACCACCAGAAAAATCTCAGGAATGTATCAGCAATTGCCATTCTGCACTGAAGCAATGTAGGAAGCAATGTAGTTATACCTGCTGGAGACAAAAAGTTGCAAAAATATGCTTTGCTCTAACCCATGCTGCTAGGACTGTAGTTTTCAAAACTACTTAGCTCACGTCCACGGGCTTTCTGAGACTGACACAAAATCTGCAGCTAGGCTGAAGTGCCTGCTGGATTCCCTTTGCTGCTCTTCATCTCCTCAATGACAACCATCATGCAAAGCCCATCACTGTGACAAGATGCTGGTCTTATTTTTTGTCATGCAATCACCTCGTCATTTCCAGCGGTGCTGCTCACAATGCCCTGTCTCCTCCAAGTGCAAAGAAAAGGCACAAGTACAAGAGTCTTTTAGTAAAACATTAATCTCAGATCACAGATTTATTTTATGGATTTGCAACACAGCCCATATTACAAACATTGTCTGGGAACATTTACAAGAATAAATAAGATGGACTCGCAGTTGTAAAAAAAAGATTACACTTCACTGTAATGTACAGTCAAAAAATATATCTGATATTCATTGACTTGACATTATTTACCTTCCTTCTTTTAAGCTAGAAAGAAAAGACACTGAATGCACAGTGTTGAGAGTTTTGTATTTATATTTTTTTCCTTTTTTTTTTTCATACGTGCTTTATCTATCAAACATCCAAACTGTACAAGTGAGTTTCACCAGTAATCCATAAAGGCCGAGGGGAGGAGAGGCGGTGGCATTGCAACAGCAGAGACGCTCTCATGCAGCTCCTCCCTGCCCAAAAACACAGCCCTGCCCAAAACCACACCCAGGGGGCTGGGAGGGCAGGGTGCAGCACTCCTCCCTGCCCAAAAACACACCCAGGGGGCTGGGAGGGCAGGGTGCAGCACTCCTCCCTGCCCAAAAACACAGCCAGGGGCCTGGGAGGGCAGCCACAGCACGGCTGTGTGAGGTGGTGACAAGGGTGGCAAGAAGTGACGCTGGCACATTTGGATTCTGACAGGGTCGGTGTGGGGAGGGAGGAGATGGAAACAGTGTGGGAGTGAATTTTGTCACAGGGTTAGTTGGGATGGGTTAAGGGATGTGTTAAGGATGCAGCTCAAACTTTTGGCATAGAAGTACAATCTTAAAATGCTGGCAATGCAGAAAGAAAGGGCTGGAGGGGCAATGAGGGGGTAATTCCAGTTCTGCTCCAGGTACTGGAAGTCCAGCACATGAAGTTTGGTTTGACTGTCAGCAATATGAAAACTGAGCAGTGCTTGTCCTGGGGAGTCTCAGAGTACCTAAATTCATGAAAGCTTGTGAATTGCTGGCCCCACTTCCTCTTCCATCCCCCTAAACACGCTCTTTTCCATTATTTCACACAAAGAAGATTCCCTGGAAGTCCTCACTGAAAGATGATGTACTCACACAAGGAAATCCATCTCCACAGTGCCACACACTCACAGGCTGCCCCAAAGAGTGGCATTTCAGGGTAACAGATCTCCACTGAAACACTCCTTCTGTGACAACTGCCTCCACTAAGGAAACCCCTACACTCCTGGGTATCTAAATATGAAATATCAGGATTGGTCACCAAGGGACATCAACGGCATCTTCACCCTGTACCTCCATGAGCGTGGACTGCCTCATGTTTATACTGCTCAGAAACAGCTCATTGAATTGAATTCCAAGAAAAACCATTTTAGCTTTTCCTTTTTCGTCCTTTTTTTTTTCTTTTTTTTTTTTTTTTTCCCTGCCAGGAAACACTATGGGAACACCAGCATCTGGCATTCAGTCTGCTGCATTAGTTTGTCTTTTAAGGCTCAGGTTGAAAACAGAATAGTGGTGGAAAATCTGCTGCATGAACTGGGATGAGGATGGAAAGACTAATTTACATCCCTCATGTTTTTACAAACTGGAAAACCTGCCAGATTTTCACATTCTGCTAGTTCAGCATTAAACTGTAGGATATTCTGGGCATAGTTTATTATATTTTTTTCTTTTTCACAAGGAAAACTTTTGAAATATTTTAACACAGCAAATAAAGGTTAGAGACTAGAGGTCACTGGAAGTCAGCAAGTTTTTGTGTCTTTTTTTTTTTCCTTTCCATCACACTCTGTGCCACTAGGATTTGGTGGTATATGAAAATGTATGATTCTGCTTGACAGTTTGAGCAAATTGTACATTCTTCAAGTATGCATATGAGGGAGATGATTGATACCTTTTCCAAGTCAATGAACAGATAACACATGATGGATTTTCCTTGTGGTCCTTGCCAAAACAGCAGAAATTGGGCTTTGCTCGCTATGCTGTTGGCTCACCCTCGAGGAAAAAGAGCTGAAGGTATTTTTGGGAACAGGGAAAGAAAGAGCACTTGCACTGAAGTTGTATATTATGTATGTATGGCTATAGAAGACTGCAATCTAAATAAGCAGGAGAACAGGAGGGTTAACAGAATCCTCATCACTCACATCTGTCTCTCTGACTTGGCTGGCTCCTCCTGTTCCTCTGTCTGGGCAGGGGAGCTGCAGTGCTTTGTTCTGCCCTCACACAGCAGGAATATGGAATTTTTGACCCAATGACAGCGGCTCTGGTGAATAAATGTTGCCACCTTTGCCACATGGCCACCTTTATTTTCCTAAAAAAAAATGGGTTAACTGTCTTTTGTACACTTAAATTAAAGATTCTCAAATGAAAATGCAGCAGTTTCACACCAAGGTCTTGAGATGCCCCTTGCACTGGCTGGAGAGATCACAAAAATTAATTGTGCTGCCAACGTCATGGAGTTGATTGTTCACATTTATTACAGGACAATGAAGTTTTCCAAGGGGAACTTTTCCACCACATTGCCCATCCAGGCCCATGCCAGGACTGTGCACTGCTCTGTGACGACTTTACTAAAAATTCTGCAAGTGTGACAGATAGAAGCACCTCATATTTGAAGATTCCTCTCTCGAGCAAATCTTCTTTTATCTTTGTCCCTCAGTTTTTATTCCCTCTGTCACACTCCGAGTGCTCCATCTCCCCAGCACAGAATGTGACATTACCTGGGTTTTTATGATCTTGGCAGGAATTCAGAAGAGTAAGAGTGAGATGAGAGCAGCTGTGGAAGAATGAGAGGGAGAGCAAGGTGCAAATTTCCTACCTGTTTCAGGATCCATTTCATCTGCCTTCTCCTCCAATGTTTGGTTTCTCCCACAGGAGATTTCTTCTCCTTCCCTTCCAGATGGAAACTGCTTTAACTGCCTCCTGAACCACCTCCTGCAGGAGCCTCTCTCCTTCCTCTGACTCTACAGCACACCAAGACAGCAGTGACCAGCTATCCCTGGCTTGAGATTCCTGAGGGAAATCCCACAAACTTCTGCTAAAGGGCCTGTGGAAAGCAAATGGGAAAGCCAGTCTAGGATCCACAGGCTTAAATCTACCACTGTGGGGTCTATGTGGCTACTGGACTTTTTTTTCCAGACAGTTTACAGCTCCAGAGTAAAAGGCTAGGAACTACTGATAGCCAGTGGAATTCATTGCTGCAGTTCCATCCATCAATAACTTAGGATGTTGGTTACCCCCTATATGAGATAGTGACCCTGAACCACCTGTTTCTACTTCCTTGTATTTCACACCAAACTTTACACCAACCCTGTGCTGTCACAAACCATTCCCCCTCACCTCTGAAGGATGTCTCCATGGGAATAAGTTCATCTTCATTATGTCCATTCAAATATTTTCAATATGATACTTTTTCCAGCCTAAAATTCAATCACTGAGGAATTCACCTTTTTTTTTTTTTTTTTTTTTTACTGCACATTATCACTTTTCATCCACAGCAGGGGATGCTTAGGCTGAAAAGCTCCCACTATTAATCCTTCAAGGACTGAGAAAACTTCCTTTATCTCATATAATAACTTCTTTCTTTCCCCATGAAAACAAACCCATCGCCCATAATCTTGCTTCAAACACATTATCTACTTCACGATGGGCTCTTCTCTAGGGTTTAAACAACCTCAAGGTAATAAAGTGATTTAAAGTGAGCTTTTCCACACAATTCCCTTCATCATTAATTCACACTTGGCATATATGCACTGTGCAGGGAGGAACAGCATGAAGATCCCTGAGCCAACACAGACTGGAGCTGGGTCAGACCCCCAAAAGCACCATAACTGCAGGAATTTAGAACAGTTTGGCAACACAGTCTGCAGTGTCTGCTGAGCATCTTTCCATATGGGTTGTAGGCTGGACATTAGGAAGTTCAGACACATGGCTGAGTGGCCACATAATAAGCTGTGACTAACAGTTGGGCTGTGGTAACCAACACTTGCATTAACTCCTATAAAATATAAAATTTATCTTGAATATCTTTCCCTGCAGTTTGTGCCAACATCACTTGGCATTTGCAGGGGGCTGAGCACACAAGTGAGCTGCTGTGGGCCAGCTGATAAAAGTACCTGACCCTTTAGTAGTGTTTTTCATACCATAAAACACCTCCAAACCTACCTCCAGACCCTAAACCTCTGCACTGCCAGTGCTGTTCTGCTCTGCTCACCCCACACCTCCTTCCCCTCACTCACACACCCCTCCTGAAGGCTTCACTCTGGCATTTCAATCCCTTTTCTTTTAAGTTAAGCCTAAATTACTTCACACCTCAGTGAGACTGGCATTTCTTTACCTCTCTGTTCCCTCATCCCAGCTGTCACCCCCGGTGCTGGCTTCACTCCCCTAAGTCACGAGGGAGCCCTGCCACTGTGCTACTTTCTGTGTAAAATTAACAGAATGCTAAATACTAATTAATATTCCCATTGTATCCACAGGGAGTGCCTCCCTTTGGCTTTCTGGGGTCAGCAGAGTCAAAACCATTTTGCTGACTTGTAGCTTCTTCATACCTGGGCAGTTGTTGAAAAATCCCACCCTGGGATCAGAATTCCCTCTTCCCTTTTCTCTACCAACACCTGACCTACACTGTCACATCCCGCCACCTGTAATCAGAACACCAATATTAGACCTTTACTCTCACTTTCATCTCATAGTTTCACTTTGCCTTCTAGTTATTTTTCCTGCTGAATTGTGTTGTTTAATTGCATAGAGAAAAAAACCCTCAATTCAGACCAGCAGCCTGTCCCTTGAGATGCTGGACACCCACTGACAGCCCCAACTGGAACTAAAGCTGATTTCATGATTTTTTTGCAGGCAACAGAAAGGACCAACCAGAAACAGCACAGAGGCTCCTGTGAGAAGGTGGTTCACAATCAGTTAAAACCTTCATGATAATAAAGCCAAGAATCCAAATTAGAGGAACCCCAGGTGGTTCAGCATCCTTTGCTTATCAAGAGGGGCATTAATGAACCTCCCAGCACTCATCCCTAGGCTGGTGCAGGTGCTGGTGGGTGACAAGGGCTTGGTTGGGCACTGGTGTGTCTGAGTCAGGAGCTGCTTTTGCCAGATTTCATTTCCATCCCTCCTGGTCCAGGCGAGGGTGTGACTATTGGAGAAAGAATGACCACAAAACTGGGGTGCCTTTTGAATTCTGGCATGCTCTGTGCCAGGCATGGGCAGGACAGAGCTCCCAGCCTTTGAGTATTTACCTAAGGGTGGAAAACTACAGGGCGAGGAGAAAATTGGAGTTTCCTTCATATCCCACATCCTCAAGATAAATAAATGGCTAAATTGAAATACTAATTATTGTAAAATCTTGTTCATTCATTTCCTCCCCCCCAAAGACTATTCTGCAGTCCTTAATGATTACCTACTTAAACATACTTTTTTAGAAAAGCAATTTCTTAGCTGCTAAGAAGTCAGAATGAGATCCAGAACCGTGGCAAAACACATCTGGTGTTTGTTTCAGAGAAGGAGACTTGCACAGGCATTTTTGCAGAATAAAACAAAAGCTATTTTGCTTAAGAAGAGAAGTTGCTGTGCTGTGCTAACACTTCTCTTTACAGGTGTCAGAATAGGTTTCTGTGTATGTACATCACCTTTCCTACAGCTTCAATGGATTTCAATTTTGAAGCTTGTAGACCCTCGAAATAGTGAGGAAATCTTGCCCAAACCCGATTTTAAGAACCTTCAGACTTTAAACTCTTGAGCAGGAACTTTCTTTGCTGTCTGCTTGCACAGTGCCTAGTTCAGCAGGGTCCTGGCATGACTAGGGGTCCTAAGTTCTACAGCAATACAAATAATAAATAAAAAATAGTCATACATAGTATATGAGCCATAATATCTACTTCATACCCTGTTTGTCAAAGACACGCTGCACCCCAGCTAATACTTGGGAAATGAGGTAACCAAGTTACCAAAGTTGAGAGACAAATGCAATTTGTTTGATGCAAATATTCAACCTTCAGGCTCAAGTGGCTGGGAAACTCCTCAACAGCTTCAGCAGCAGAAGGACACAGACCAGAGGGATGGAACTAGGTCATGCACAGCCCTGGAAGCCGAGCAGAAACTGGGAGGAAATATTTGTGTGGAGGCAGTGAATCCATGAACAGATTCTCATGTCCACCATCTATTTTCATGCTTAAAGGGACTACATTTGGGAAGAGAATTCCAGTGTAGTCTTTTTTTTTTTTTTTTTTTTTTTTTTTTTTTTTTGTGTGTGTGTGTTGACCTTTTCATTTGGAAAAACAAATAAAAGGAAAAAGATAAGGTAGACAAATTGCAATGAAACATTTCATGTATCCCCTATGGCTATCTCATTTTTCCCAAATGACTGCTGCATGAAATTAAAAAATTAAAAGGCTGGGACTTGAGAACAAAATTATAAATTAAAAAGGAGACATTTAAAAGAGAATTTCATTTCTTCCCCACTCTGCAGCAAGCAGAACAAAAACACAGTCCAAAAGAGGAGAGAAGTCAGAGGGGATTAGAAAGTCCAGTCTTTCAGCCTGTCTCCCATTTTGCTAATTTTTACAGTAAGTTATTTAAGAAGCAGTAGATGTTCCGATAGAAAGCAGGCAGCATCACACACAGGCATCGTCTCCTCCTTCCAGTGAGGTCTCTGCAACCTCAGTCTCTTGCTGAGAAGGAGGGAGAAGTTCTCCTTCCCACACTTGTTACTGCCTTCCAGTGTGGGACACGGGAGAAGCATCCGCCAGAGTTTGGAGTCTGGCACATCGAGGGCTCCCCTCCCTCCGCTGGGCTAAAAGGAACTCAAGTATTCCAGTGCAACCTCGTATACAAATTTATACTGTTCCTGAAAGAGAGGACACAAAGGAATGCCATTAGGAGATGGGAAAACTCCTCAGAGCCTCCTTCTACAAGAAAAAATACCTCCTCCCTCTTTCTTACACCCTTTGGTAGGAGCAGGCAAACCCTGGTGGTGTTTCTGAGTGATCCTGAGCCAGCGTGGCTGGGAGATGAAAGTGGAAGTCATCAGTGGAAGAGAAAAGTACTCAAAGAGACAGCCCCAGTCTGGACTGTTCATGATTGGCCTCCAGCCCTCACTGCACGTGTGGTTTTTGAGGCACAAACTCAGTGTTATGGATGGAGATGACTGAATTCAGGACAGTTTAATCTCCTGGGGTGCAGGGAGCCAGGCCTGGGGGCTGGACTGTTCTCCCTTCCTGGTTTCAAGATGTCTCACAGCACCTAGCACTGGGCTGGACAGGAAGACAAATCTCTGCATGGACAGGAAGACAGATCCCACTCCTCCTACAGCCATGGTGACAGCTCTGTGTGGTTTGACCTCCTGAGGCAGCTGGGCATGGGAACAGAGGTTCCATCACTCTGCAGCCCCTCTTCTCAAAAGGAGGAGCAGGAAGATTCACTGAACATGCTAAAACAGGACCAGTTTTAATTCTAGCATCTTCATCTTCCCATTCATTTCGATTCATCCTGAACTAAGCCATTTGGACATTTTCTTACCTGTGCTGGAGTCCCTTGCACACACACTGGGTGGGGAATGAGCAGAAGAAAGCCTTACCAGTGACTCCACCATGTTGGATTTGTTATTCCGTAGCGTTTTCACTATGTGGAACACGTCAATGATGTTCTGCTGTTGGATCATTTCACACACGCTGCAGATGGCACAGAAGGTCCCACTGCGTCCCCCGCCGTTCCTGGGAGCAGGAGAGAAGGGGTGAAGGTGGAGCTGGGGAGGCTCAGTGGAGGAGAGCACACACAGCTCACACCCCATGGACACTGGGGAAGGTCTCTAATGTAAGGGCTGGTCAGGGATGTTCAAGGTTTGGTGTGTCTGAAGGGGCTCCACAAGAGCTGGAGGGGGGCTTTGGACAACGGATAGAGGGACAGGACAAGGGGGAATGGCCCCCCACTGCCTCAGGGCAGGGGTGGGTGGGATACTGGGAAGAAATTCCTCCCTTTGAGGGTGGTGAGGCTCTGGCACAGGTTTCTGGGAGAAGCTGTAGCTGCCTCTGGACCCCTGGAAGTGTCCAAGGCCAGGCTGGACAGGGGTTGGAGCACCCTGGGATGGTGGAAGCTGTCCACTAGAACTGAGTGGTGTTTGGGGTCCCTTCCAACCCAAACCATTCTGTGAGTCTGTGAAAGTGGAGACCTGTAGAACAGGGGCAGGGATGGAAGGGCCAAGGGATTCCTGGAGTGGGGGAAGCTCAGGGAGTGCAGTGCTGCAGATCCCTGCCCAGGGCTCACAGCAGCTCTGGGCTCAGAGGGGCAGGGCTGCTCCAGCTCCAGCTGGGCTCCAGTCACGAGACCTACAATGTACCAGGGCTCTTGGAGCTATTTCTCACTGCAATCAGTAAAGTCCCTGGGCCAGGATACTATAATGCAGTACAATATTCATCTTGAAGCACATTATAAATATACTTTAGCTCCATTTTCCCCAGCTGAAGCCTGGCAAACCACCAGATTCCCAGACCCACAGGCAGTCGCCTTCACACAGCAGCAGGTGAGGCTGTGGGGATGTCCCAGCCCTACTTACAGGCAGTGCACCACGGTGCGCCCGTCCCTGCCATCGTACTGCTCCTGCCACTTCTCCAGCCGCCGGACCACCTTCAGCAGCGAGCGCTTGGAGGGAGGCGTGTCCCTGTAGGCCGGCCAGCCGATGTACTGCAGGTGCTGCACGATGCGATAGCCGTCCTGCGGCTGCGACAACACACAGCCCGCTCAGGGGACAGGCACGGGCCAGGGGACAGGCACGGGGCAAGGGACAGGCACGGGACAAGGGACAGGAACGGGACAAGGGACAGGCACGGGGCAAGGGACAGGCACCGGGCAAGGGACAGGCACGGGGCAGGGGACAGGCACGGAACAGGGCAGAGGCACAGGACTGGGGACAGGCAAACAGGGCGGAGGCACGGGGCTGGGCAGAGGCACGGAGCAGGGAAGAGGACCGGGTCAGGAGAGTGGCACCGGGCAGGGGAGAGGAGCGGGTCAGGAGAGAGGCACCGGGCAGGGGAGAGGCACGGGGCTGGGGCACTGCCGACCCAGCCCTCTCCCCTCTGCACCTGCAGAGCTGGGCACCTGACACAGCGCACACACAAGGGCTTTTCTCTCACCTGGATAGCAATTATTACAGAGCCAAGCACACACCGAGTGCAGGAGTGTAGCAATGCACCCACACCCGCAGGTGTTCCCATAACAGGAAAGGATTTGGGTTTCATTCTTTGTTTCACTTA
>VWYP01015256.1:19764-82996 GCA_013400435.1 Pycnonotus jocosus
CTCACCAGTGCCGACTACAGGGCAAGAATGACCTCCCTGCTCCTGCTGGTCACCTGCTTTTCCCAGTTTGGAGATATCACACTCATAAACTACAGCTAAATACTTTTTTCCCCTGTAGATCCATCTCTCCAAAAAAGCACCACGAGAGGGGCCAAACTGCTGGCAGGCCGGAGCAGTGCTTACATCCATGAGGGCAGCATTGATGTAGTTGCTGGACTCCCCATCCACGGAGATGAGGAAGGGCAGGCAGCGGTCCAGCGGCAGCACGTCCATGCAGCGGTTCTTGTCGTGGTTGCGCGGCAGCAGCCCGATGCTGCAGTCCTCCGGCCGCACCCGCGGCGTCACGATGTTCAGGGTCTGGGCAGGGCGACAAGCACACAAACAGCCTCAGTGCCTCACCTCCCAGAAGGGTGCCAGATGCACAATATATTTGTTTTAAAGGCACTCAGAGTAGTGGGTTTGGCCAGAGCTTACAAGGGAGCTTTGGCTGTTGCCTGTAAGTAAAACCTGACAGAATACAGGCCTTGTGTTACCCTTGTAAAACTACAGGCCTGCTACATCAGCTGAGCAGAGAAGTGTTGTGACAGGTAGGAGAATTATAAAAGAAAGCCTTATAAAATCAGGCCTGCTCTATTAAATTAATAGCTGGCCTGTCATTTCTTCTAAGTGCAGCTAACGGGCAATTTGTAAGTTCCCCTATGAAGCTGTTTTGAGGATGAGAAGTTCCTTTAACACAACAATTATTCTGAGGGTGAAAAGTAAGTGCACCTGTAATAACAAGGGATTTGTTCCATGAGAATCAGTAAAGAAAATATGTAAACAATCCGAGAATAGAGAGATTTGATGGACAAGTAAAATACCTTCACTAAACAACAGAATAATTAACAAGAAAGCCATTAACCAATTAGAAGTTGCCCTCAAGGTTTGTAAAAACTGTATAGAAGAAAGCATGCTGCCATAATAAAGAGCCTTCTGAAGATCCTGTTGTGTCACTCTACACATCATGTCTGCCCTAACAGTGATAGAAAAGGGCTGGGGGAAAAGTGACTCAGTAACAGAGGTAGAAAAATGAGTTCTATAACCATGATATGCTCACATTGTGATTTATGGTGTTTGGTTGGATTACATTTGTTGTGCTTAAATGTGATGTAACTGATAATGGGGTAACTGCTTTAAAAGGCCTGGTTCTGCAGGGAAGGGCTCTCCTTTGCACCTGCCTGGGGACTCTCTGTTACTCAGCTTTGTAACATTTGACATCCCTGAGATAAAAAGGAAGAGGCACTCAGGAGCTTGTTGCAGTTATGACACATTGCATATTGCAGATTGTCCTGAGGAACTCTTCCAAACATGGTTAGCTCCAGCAAAATTGAAAGCACAAGTGTACTTCCCAAACATTTCCAGCTCCAAACCCACAGAGCAGCTGGACAACATTCCTGTTCTTTACTAGAGATTAGAAATAGGTGTCACAGGTATAAGATGCAGCTTTGAGCTGGTGATGGAGTGAAACCTCCTCCTGTTTCTTCCATCCTTAGGGTGGAAGCACAAATCCTTCCCCCTCTTCAGGTGGGTCCTGTGCAGGTGTACCCTGAGTATTGACCACCCAGCAGGTCAGACTGTGTTCAGAGCATCTGGTGATCCCTCAAACTACTGACTTATCTTGTAAAAACCTAAGATAAAATGTCGTTTTGAGGGGGTTTTAAACAGAAAAGTCTATTTGTTTCATATATTATTTACATTGCTACTTCCTTTTGAAGTGACACGGAGGATGCTTCACTTACATAGTCATACCTAATCTCTGGGGCCTTGCTGTCAGTCTTTGACTGGTATCTGCCTTTTCCACAGTTGACAGACTATGTTTCTTTAAATCAATTTTACTTTTGTGTTCCCTGTTGTGCAGGCCCCCTGACAAACCAGTCCAGGTTGGTCAGCAAGGATCAAAACTCAGAAATCAAAGTGAATGCATCTTAGCACCAGTGCTTAAGTGGTGGTAGATCAGTGGCTGTCTGATGTCATTGTATTCTCACTTTTGCATCTCCCCTGCCTGAGCAAAGTCCATGGAGTCCTACAGTGAACTCTCTGCAGCCAGAAGAATAAAAAATATTTAGGAAAGAAAGAAAAAAAAAATCTTACAAAGAACTGGACTTCTGCCACAGAGAGGTTATGAATGAAGAAAAGAGGAAGGTCAAACAATCCAAGATAAAAGAATGTGTCAAAGTATAAAACTTGAAATAATATAGTTGCTCTAAATTATTCAGGTTCTGCATTGTCTGGAGATGGAAAGCAGGGAGTCTGGCTGGGGAAACAACATGAAATCTCAGACCTCTGACAGTGCAGATAATCAGGCTGGTGACTTGCTAGTGATTTACTCCTGCCTATTTTATGCTACTCCCCTCTTTCCCTTGTTTCTGTACTAATTCAGATTACAAAAACTCTCCAGAGTGAGTTTTTGTGTGTCCAGACAACATGTAGAGCATTAGAAACACATCCAGCCTTACCTCAGGGCCAGTGGGACCTAAATACCACAAACTACAAGCACAGATCTATAGTTATATCAACTGGTTCCTAAAGATTACAGTAGAGATAGCAGCTTTTGCATTAAATCCAGACAATCAGGGCTGAGGAATGCTCTGAGCCAAAATCCTGTAAAAATAGATTCTACAACGAGACAGACACCAAACCTCTTATGCAAAGCACAGTGGAGCAGTTCCTTCCCACAGGAGCTGCCAGCCCCTGGCAGCTCAAAAGAACAAGCACAGAGGTGACAAATCCCATCTCATATCATGACAAAATACACCCAGCAAGTGGTGGCTTTTTTTTAATAGTGTTTTTTTAAACAGCATTTGATGAAGTTTGGCTCTGGCTCCTTCACGCCAAGCGCTCAGAACCAGAAACACTTTCACAGACCTGCTATCACTTGATAGAACCAGATCTTTTTTTAATTGAACTGCCATCAGCTGGGATCCACATCCTTTATCTCACTGTACCAACCCCGATGATTCCCTGTAAGGCTGCAGATAAAAGACACACGTTCTGCCTTTGCACTGAGAGGGAGGAAAAGAGGCCTCTGACTCAGGCTGGGGAGCCCAAAAGACATTCTCTTGCTGCAAAAGACACTTTCCTGGGAGAGGGGGTGGGAATTTACTACAATTAAAGCAATTTCCACCTTTCTACTCTGACTATGGGTTGCCTCAAGAAGGAGTAATGTCTCATCTCCTATCAAACTCACCTTGCTCCAAATTTCCCACAGTCTTGTTTTTTTCCCTGCATCAGTGTTGGCTTAAAATCATAGATCCACAGAATGTTTTGGGTTGGAAGAGACTTAAAAGCTGATCCATTCCACCCCCTGCCATGGACAGGGACACCTTCCACTGTCCCAAGCTGCTACAAGTCTCCTCCAACCTGGCCTTGGACACTGCCAGGGATCCAGGGGCAGCCACAGCTGCTCTGGGCACCCTGTGCCAGGGTCTCACCACCCTCACAGGGAAGAATTATAGATTCATGGGGAATAAGACTGGAAAACTCAGTTCAGTGTTGAGAATGCTGGGTGAATTCTCTACTTTGTGAGAGGAACAACTGCACAGGGCCCATGGCTGGAGTGTCCCAGGCCCATTTACCAAGGTGAGATAAACAACAGGGACAGGAAACAAAGGAGGGGGCCCCTATTTTATTGCTTGCCCTGGGCAAAGAGCTTGTGGAGCACTTGTGGGGTTTACTGTCCATCATTTTGGGTCTCATCACCAGATCCCTGTCAAAACCTCTGCAGTGAACTGAGGGATTAATTGACATTTAATTGAAAATTAGCAATAGCCAAAATAATGCTCACTGAGCTCCCTCTCTCCCCTGTGTGGGAAGTTGTCAACAAGTTGATTGTCAAAGCTTGGAAGCACCATATGAAACACAAGAATGGATAATAAGGCACCTTGAGGCACAAATGTTTCTGTATAAATTATGGAAGGAAATGAACAACACAATACTCATTAAAATAAGAAGTACAGCAGTATGTGTGAAAATTAGTACCCTTGCTCTACTGGAGTGATGGGGACATTTTTTTCCTCGCTGAAGGCTGAATAGTCCACACTTAAAAACAAACCTCTGCCTGACCCAGTAGTAAAACAACAACAATCAACTGAAATCAGACCTTGGCTCAGCATCCCCCTTGTCTGCTCTGCTGGAAATCACAAAATAACACACAGAAATAGATTAAACACCTTCAATACACCAACTGCAGTGACCGAGACATATGAAATTACCTGAAACTCATCTTTTATCTGGCTGGAATTGGTCTGTGGATCCAGTCTGCTGATGTTGTAATATATGGATCTGAACTCACAGACTGGAATGGCTGTGTTGCCACAGAGACATGCCTCCAAAATGGCATCATGGACAAACACATACTGCTCCTGCATAGGGGAAGAGATATTAAAATCACATTTTTAATACAGATCATGAAATATCACTCTTCTTTTTTTTTCTTAAGTCATGCCCAATATGCATATTTGGCTCTGTTTCACATGGAGACAAATTACACAGTGTGCTGTGTGACAGCTTTGTGAGCATATTTCATCCATCATGCAATGTGAGGTCTCACGTGTTCATTTCAGATTTAAAAGGAAAATGGGGAGTTGGCACTCTCAGGAATGTTGGGACAAAATGGGGCTGGGCTGAGGAGGACATCAGGAAGTAAAGCCTCTCTATCCACAAGGCAATGGTCAGGGATGGACTTCCAATAATACCAGAGAATCGTTCAGGTTGGAAAAGACTTCTAAGATCCCTGAGTCCAACTCACCAGTGCCAAATTCACCACTGAACATGTCCCCAGATGCCAAATCTACCCAGCTGTTAGATCCTTGCAGGGTTGGTGACTTCACCACTGCCCTGGACAGCCTGTGCCAGGGCTGGACAACCCTTTAAATGAAGAAACTTTTCCTAATATACAATTTAACCTTCCCTGGCACAACTGTACAGAGCTAACAGGTTTCTTCAGAACCCTGGGTTCTGGGTATTTTGGGTAAAACTCTTTCCCTAAAGTAAATATGGAAAGTCCAATAAAGTTAACAGCCTTTCTCTGTTCCGGGCTATTGTCCTGTCCCTCAGGAGGGGAAGGGGTTAAGGGACACACATAAAACCTGTGCAATAGGGTAACAGTTCCACAGGAGTTTGTGCAGCTGCCAGACACTGTGTGATGGAGCACCTTGCTGAAGCAGCACCCAAAGCTTGAATCAAAGACGTTTTGTTTGCTTAGTCTGTAATTGATACACACTAGGTACTGCTGGAGCATGCAGTGTTCCTATGAATGAGTCATGAGAGGCTTCAGGAGCCCTTTCCTCCTACTCTGAGAATAAAATTATTCAGCAAAGCACAGACCTAAACTTCAAGGTTTGCCCTCCTGTCTTGGAGGCCCCGAGTAGCTGCCAGTGAATTGATTTGGTGCAAATCCGGGCATGTTCAGCCACTGAAAGCTCTGCATAATCAGGGCACAGAGTGAGCCACTGTTGACTTAATGAATTGCTGGGCAGAGAGGCTGACAGGAAAGCAGCACCTCGTGCAGGGAGAGCTGCTGGCACCCACCTCTGTCTGCACCAGATTGACCCTCTGGGAGCGCAGCTCTCGCACGCAGTTGAAAATATCCACCACGCCCTCGTTCTCTGCCATGTCCAGCATGATGTCGATGGCAATAAAGCACCCTGTCCTCCCGGCCCCAGCACTGCAAAAGGGAAACACAGGAGGGTCTGTGTGACCAAGGGGCTGTGGAGAGGCAGGGCTCTGTGGAGGAGAGAATAACAGCAGCACACACACTGCTGGCTCCTCCCAGGAGCTGCTCCTGCTCCCTGCTGGATCCATTTTTCTGCTTGAGGATTTAAGGGAATGAGGGGAATAGTATTTCTTGAAAGGGAAGCAGAAACTAAAGCTTTGTGTTATTGAACATTGACAATATATTGCAAAAATACTGGTTATAATTGGACAGGTCAGGTCGCCTGCACACCTCTCATCACACAGGGGAGAGCGGCCTCTGGGCTGTAAATAGACACAATTCCAGGAATTCCAGACCCAATTCCAGAAGTTTTCTTCTCTGGGAGTCTCTAGAAGGCATGCATACATTTACTCCAGCGGGCACGATGAAAGGAGCTCAGTCCTCCTTCTCAAATGCTTCTTTTCCCTTTTGACTGTGGAGGAGTTTGGATCCTGAGGAGGGTGATTTCAAGTTATGGGTTGTAAATTACAGAGAAAGGAGCTCGAGGCTACTTGAACCCTTCAGTTCTGAGCTCCCCACTGCTTGTGGGAATTGGGGAACCTCCTGCAAAGCTGTGCTGTCATCGTGTCCTCCTCCTCCCTCTCCAGGAAATCATCCAGGCTGCTTAGGTGTGAAGGATGGAGAGAGGAGAACATCTCTTCACATCACTCTGAAGGAAGCAGAACTCTGCTCAAGCCAGGGAAACTTCAGCTGCACTGAAAACTCCGCCAGAGCCGAAAGCAAGGAGATATGAATGACCATAAATTAATGGACCAGATTAATCAACTGCTGAATAGAGAGAAGATATTTTTCATTTGCAGAATTTTAATGAATAAGTGGCATTTCCTCTCCCTTTATCTCTCCGCTTTTCAGAAATTTAACAAATAGTTTTACCAGTTCTATATTTAGAGGATCCTGGCACTTCATAAATATCCAACAGTGATATTATCCAGCCAGGCATCGGTGGGGAGAATTTGGTAATTACCACTTAAAGCAAGTCATTAAAATTCAAAAGCAGATAAATAACATGGAGGAAATGGCATTTATTCATTAAAATGGGAGGGATAAAAAATCTCTCCTTGCTTTCTTGGTGACAATGAGTCAGGTTCAGACTTCCAGGACCTTCCAGGGCCAGCCCCATGCCATGGCACCAGAGCAGCAAACTCAGGCCATCAGATGTAAATAAAACCTCTTCTGCCAACTACTCAGGCTTAGCTGTGCTTGATTATAGAACTGACTCATTGCTTGCTAAAAAAATCCAACAAAACAAAACACCCACCCAATCTGAAATTGCTTAGAAAAGACAAGATTTAATTGATTTTCCTTTTTGAAGGAGTTGTGGGATGCATTTTCACTCTCTTTCTCAAGACACAGAGTGGGAACTAGAGGCAATTCCTGTGGATGGATCAGGGGTGAGATTTTGGGACAGGCAGCTCTGCTCTCTAGCCTTGTGCTCAAGTCACATCTTTAGCTCACACCTGCCCTGAGCCCTGCAGACATAGCTGCTGCTACAAACCCAAATCCCAGGTTTGTAGCAATGCCTTTCCTTGCATTTGAAGTCATTTAACTCCTTTTATTTGCTAGCTGGAAGTCACTGGGCAAGTTTTTAATCTGAGATTCCCAGCCCAGCTCCTGGGCTTTCAGGAAGCCAAGGTGCCAAAAGGTTGGCAGCCAGACCCAGCCAGATAAATATTTCAGACCACAAAAACACAAAATCATAGAATGTCCTGTGTTGGAAGGGGCTTTAAAGATGGTGTAGATCTAACCCCTGCTGTGGGCAGGGACACCTTGTACCAGAGCAGGTAAGGCCTTTAATGCTGGCACAAAGCTGAGCTGCAGCACATAGGGCTACAGAAAAGCAAAGCTGCTTTAAAATTCTCTGGTTTTGTGTCAGCATTATCCATTCTGCCATCTGAGGTTTGAGGGTCTGGAATGGATGTCCCAGATATTTCCCAGTTGTGCCACGAGCATCCAACAGAGCACAGAACACTGTGGGGGTCTTCTACATTTGAAAGGCTCTCTCTGACCTACTCCCATCATCTCCAACTCACAGAATCACAGAATCACTGGGTTGGAAGAGACCTTCAAGATCATCAAGTCCAACCCAGCCCCAACACCTCAACTAAACCATGGCACCCAGTGCCACATCCAGGCTTTCTTTAAACACATCCAGGGATGGTGACTCCACCACCTCCCCAGGCAGAACATTCCAGTACTTTATCACTCCTTCCATAAAATCCTCTTCCTAATATCCAACCTATATTTCCCTGGGTGCAGCCTGAGACTGCGNTTTGTGTCAGCATTGTCCATTCTGCCACATGAGGTTTGAGGGCCTGGAATGGCTGTCCCAGATATTCCCCAGCTGTGCCACAAGCATCCAACAGAGCACAGAACACTGTGGGGGTCTTCTACATTTGAAAGGTTCTCTCTGACCTACTCCCATCATCTCCAACTCACAGAATCACAGAATCACTGGGTTGGAAGAGACCTTCAAGATCATCAAGTCCAACCCAGCCCCAACACCTCAACTAAACCATGGCACCCAGTGCCACATCCAGGCTTTCTTTAAACACATCCAGGGATGGTGACTCCACCACCTCCCCAGGCAGAACATTCCAGTACTTTATCACTCCTTCCATAAAATCCTCTTCCTAATATCCAGCCTATATTTCCCTGGGTGCAGCCTGAGGCTGTGTCCTCTGGTTCTGTCAGTGCTGCCTGGAGAAAGAGCCCAACCCCAGCTGAGCACAGGCACCTTTCAGGGGGTTGTAGAGAGTGATCAGGGCACCCCTGAGTCTCCTTTTCTCCAGGATAAACAACCCCAGCTCCCTCAGCTGTTTCTCACAGGGTTCGTTGGAGAAAGAGACTGATGCCAGCTTGGCTCCACATCTGCCACTTTAGGGAAGAACAACACATCCCCCTTTGTTTCCTGGAGAGGCCCAACAAACGATTAACCCTTAAACAGCTGCTGGAGAGAAGGAAAGAGAAGGAAGAGCTGCTGGAGGAGGGGCTGAGGTGGAGAGCTGGCCTACCTGCAGTGCACCACGATGGGTCCTGCCTCGGGGGGGTTGAGGAACTTCACCTGTCTGACGAAGCCCAGGAGCCCCGTGGCATAGCAGGGCACGCCGTGGTCCGGCCAGCTGGTGAAGTGGAACTGCCGAATCTCTCGGATCTCATGGTAGCCTTTCTGAGGAGACAACACAGCCTCTATTTTCCTGCCATCAGACTCCAATCAGCGTGTTCTGCTCCCTGCTGCCTTCTCTGACGCAGAGGGATAATGAGCACTGAGCTCTCGCTATGCATGGAAACGTGTCCGGAGCTGCTTTTCACTCTGGAAATGTTTTCAGCCAAATTCCGGTTCCCAGGGAAGAGGGAAATGCTCACCTGAGGGCTGGGAAGGTGAGTGCCAGCTCCCAGCTCCACCCTGTGGTCTCAGAGTTCAAACCCACCTCACCAGGGTGACCTCAGCCCCAGCACTCCATGGCTGTGTCTACCCTCATCCTTTGGCTATTGCCAGGAGAGAAGGAAAGAGAAAGAAGGAGCTGCTGGAGGAGGGGCTGAGGTGTTATAGCCATAAACCAGCAAAAATTCACTCTTTAATCCTGTTTGAGGTATTGATGCAAGAGCCTGGGGAATGAACATGTCCAGAGTAGGCATGCCCTAGGTAACAGCAGACTCTTGCCACCTCCTGCCAAAAATTCTCACTGCTGGCAGTGAAAAAGGCAGAAATTGGCACCCAGAGCCCTCTTTTCTGGGGAGAGCAAGTTGTTGGTGTGTCAAAATCACACCTTTATCTGCCCTGCAAAGAGTAACCCAGAGCTCTGGGTCAGCTGTGTTTTATTGTACAGGAAATGTGGGTGGAACCCAGCAGCAGCTCCTGTAGCCTGTCAGATTTTGACATTAGCATTTCTCACCAAGTTTTTCAATGATTTAATGAAATATGGAGCTGATGTATCAAAAAACTGAAACAATATTCCCAACGTGGCTGAAGTTCATTGAGCAGGAATTTTGGAAAAGCTTTAAAACCACTTACTGACTGTTTGGAAAGTAATTTGGACAGATCTGGAATACTCTGACACTTCCAATTTCTAATTACAAGTGACAAAATCTTCCAAATCCTGCTGGTTTGGGGATAGTTTTTATACTCTTGCTCTTATTATATTCTCCTTGCAGGTGAAAGGAGACCCTACCTGGCATCCAGTTTAAGTGGTACCTTTTTTCCTCTGCCATTTGCCACTGTGAAAAAAGGCAGTTATTATTCCTGGCATAACATCAGCTATCTGCTGCCTTTTGGATGCAGTTAAACTTTATGCACTGTGGATTCTACTTTCGTGGCTACATCAAGATGTTCCTGCAAAATCATTTGTCCAAAAATGGAATCCCTGTCAAAAATTTGGTTTGTTGAAAGTGAAGCCTGTCCAAATAGCACAGCTCCCATCTCCAAGAGCATTCTGGATGTGTTTCCCAGAGTTTCTGAGCACAAATGAAGTGTGTCACGGTTTCAGCTGCCTGGAGACCTCCTTACCTTTTGGACAGTGAAGGTTCTTATGACATACTCTGCCAGTGGCTCTGTCTCAATTAATGTGACTTTAATGTCTCCATAGACCTCTGTGTCATCTGGCCAGTATCGAACACACTTCACCTGGGGGGAAAAGGAAAATATTGAGAGGAACTGGTTCAAGTTGAGTCAGGGCTGACCTACATTTCCCTCCATTTTCAAGCTGAAGCCAATGCAAATTGGGCTTTCTTCTGATGTGCAGAGTTGCCAAAATTAACTGTATAAATTAGATCAAAATTCCTTTACATAGAAACAACAGGCAGGGTTTTTTTAATGTTTGCTTTGTTGTCCATACAAATGCAAATGACGGATTTAGATCTTTTTTTAAAAATCTTCTTTGGCTTTCCATACGTGCCTGGCCCATATCAGATGTACAGAACACTTGACAGTCACCATCACCATCCCTTTTGAGAAAAATCTGTGCTACTGCTCCTGTAATTCTGAACTCCCTCTGTTTAGCCACAGAATTTCAGTTCATGGGGATTGTGGGGTACATGTTGAGACACTGAATTTGTTTGACTCTGAGCTTTCTTTATCAGATACGACACAAACTTGGCATTTTACCAGCTGTGAGAGGCTTCAACTAAGGCTCAAGAGAGAAATCTCCTGAGCAGGTGAACACATCCCAGCTTAGCCAGTTCTAGGAGCCATGTGCAAAACCACCAGAAGAAATGAAAGCAAGGCTGTGGAGCTCCAGAAGGGATATTTAGGCTAACAAAGACTATCAGGTTATTAAATGCTGTAGCATGAAAGAGTGGAACAATACCTAAAGCTGAAGCAATTAGCTGCTGCAAAGCAGGCTTCATGTTCCAGTTCCAGTCATAATTGAAAGGGGTTTTATAAATATTAAATATGATTAATGTAGGTTTGTTGTGGGGTTTTTTTGTTGTTTGGGTTTTTTCCCTTTTACACAGAGGCATTTATTTCAAACTGAAGTGTCAGTAGATGGTAAAATAGAATAAATAGTAATAAATGAACAGAAGCAGCTGGCATTCAACCATGAGATCTAAGGGAAATCAAACACAAAGCAGCTGAATTACTAATGGCTCTGAGTAAACGATAATTCAAATTTTTTCTTAGTACCAAAGCAGTGGAAAGTGACAAACATCAGGACAAAATTTTTTAAGAACTCCATTTTCTGGCTGAGAACATCTCTGAAACAAACAAAAAAAAAACATGCTGGGAAAAGCCACCCCAGACATTCTGCCTTCTTATTTCCTGAGGTCCAGCCTACACCTTTTGAGTTATCCATGTTTGGTCCCATGATGGGCTTTGGGAATTGCCTTGTGCTGACACAGGGATGTCTGCTCCAGGTCCAGCCAGGAGAGGGAACTGGTGGGTGTTTAGGAGGCCAACACTGCTGGGTGGTCCCAGGATCCATGAAAACCTCAACCACCAGGAACAGTGACCTAGGAACTCCAGGTTTTGGACTCTCATGTAAAGAGGATTTTGGTAGTTGGAGCACCAGACACACATCCTCACTCCTCTGGATTTTTTGAGGAGTATTCAAATCATCAGATAAGGAATAACTACTACAAAAGCACATTTTTCCTTCTGTACTGAGGAAAGAGATAGCTTCTGAGCTAGCATAAATTTGTATAACTCTGCCAAAGCCCAGACTCACAGCAGGAACACGATCCTTATTAGTCTAGAAGGGAAGCAGGTAAGTATTACAAAATCCAGCGCTTTACAGAAAAAACTTAGAGTGGCTGAATTCATTCCCTTCCTGCAGGAAGCAAAAGGCATTTTGCTGCTGAGCTGCCCTGAGCAGCAGCTCTGTGTCAAACACAGCCCTGCTCTGGCTGAACACACTGGGAGGGCCACCTTACCCTGCCCACTTCCACCAGGTTGGTGACCATGACGACACTCGCAGAGTTTTCTTGCCAAATCATTCTCCAGAAATCCTTCACTGTCTCTTGCATCGGCCCTGTGGCAGGAGAGAAGACAAAAAAGACACCTCAAGAGAGTGCCTGGAATGCCAACAACCCCTCTCAGCTGTTCTCCAGCCATTGTCCTGTTCCTACAGGGTCCTGCTCTCTCTCAGAGCATCCCTCTGTCATTCAGGGTTACAGCCACGAGCAGCCTGGAGCTCTCCAGGAGGTCAGAGCCTTCCTCACAGCAGGGATTTGAGGCTCCAGCAGAGTGGCAGCAGAAGTGATGGCTCCAATAGGTGTAAGTGATCAGTATAATATAATATAACATAATATAATGCTCTGTATAAGTGATGGCACAAGGGTGTACCCCACACTGAACCTGTATTAAGGCTGTGTTGTAACCCACACCTGATGCAGCACACCATTTCACAGTTCAGTATTGATTCATTATGAAGGAGGAAGGAAACATGCAGAAATTAGCTCTTCTCTGAAGTTTCCTTCAGAAAAATTTCAGGTTTCAACACCCAATCAACCAGTGCTCACAAGGTTTGTCAGTCTAGAGCGTCTCTCTGACCTTATTTCCTTTCTTATCAAGAGACTTAGAGAAGGTGGAGCTCAATGCATTTCTTACTGGTTCCCCTCAAAGGCTCATCAGTCACAGCTTGTTCACACTGCCCACCTCAAGCAAGGTAAACCCAAGCCCCACCAAGTCCCCTGTAGTTGTCCTCTCATATTTCATGCACAAAGGACACATTCTAGGCTGTACTGCCTCCTCTAAGTCTGTGCCACTTTCTGTTCCTGCAGATGAGGCTGAGAGTCTGAGTGCCATAAAGATCTTGGAAAATTCTATATCCTTGCCCCTTTTGCCCATGTAACAAAATTTCAGATGCTCCCCAAATCAGATGATGTCACCCCATAAAAAGCTCCTACAACAATGTAAACCAGCAATGGGTTTACAAATATTTAGACATACAAGAGTGAACTTGCCTTGAGTTGCAATGTAATGGCGAGGCCGATGGTACCCCTGGGAAAAAAAAAAAAAAATAGATGAGTGTCTGTGAGATGACAGCTCAGACAAAGCCCACCAGGGATCTGACACCTTCCAGGTGCCAACTGCTGCCCTCTAGACAGTGTATAATTATGTAATATATTATAATTAACTGGTTTGGGAATGAACAAATGAAGGGGCAATTGGGCTGCCCTGAGAGATTTTAAGTGAGGGCATCACCCTCAGGCTGAATAACACAATCTCTTCATGCCAAAGACAAGACAGGAATGGGGCACTTTTAAACTATTTCCACAAAGAAACACGAATCCTGTGTTACCTGAGGGTAATGCTGAAAACAGATAGGCAAAACACTGCATCTTCTTGTTTGAAAAGAAGAAAGGTATGAATTTGTCTCTGTGAAAATTCTGAGGGCATCTTTTTATCCCTTCAAGAAACTTATTCTATACAATTCCTGTTGCTGTGACTTAAGAGCTGCTTTCAAGAAATGCACGTGCATTGGATCACTCTGTATGTGAGACAGAGGCTGCTTTCCCCATGTCATCTTATAACACTTAAAAAAAAAGGAGTCAATCTGTTTACACACATGCCTTCTGCACCACAACTTTGTGAGTAATGCTATTGTGAGGGGCTGATATTGATTCCTGCATCCATCATTTAGCCCACGTCCCACTTTATGCTGGTGGATCTGTCAAACACAGGAAATCTCCATCTGCCCAGATCGGTCAGACAAAATAAACTGGAGACTGAGAACCTTCTCCCTGTCACAACACGATGTTTGTGCAATGTTCAGCTGTCATTCCTATCAGATCCACAGCCTGTCCCTGTGTCAGAGGCACCAGAGTCATAAGCAGGCTTGTCACAGGCTGGGTTTGTCACAGGGGGATGTCCAGGAGCCTTACGTCGATGTAATTGGCGTTGATGTAGTCGGAGTGAGGGTCCCCATCCAGCAGCTGCAATCTCACTCTTGAGTGATCATCTGAAGGAAGGAAAGGAGAAAGAAGTGACAGTAACGATAAAGAGGAGTTTCTAAGTGGCCTGTTGTATCTGCTGGCTCCTGCAAGGGTGGTGTCATGGGATTGTGAAATGCCCTGGGCTGAAAAGGGCACACTGAGTGCAACTCCTGGCCTCAAAAACCCCACTGTGGTAATTCAATAATTGAATACTGACAATAATCAAAAATGGAATAGCATCACATGTATTCCTGCTGCTAAAAGCCCTTTGTTTTGTGTTTAAGATGTAACATATAGATCCTTAAGCTAGTCATGCTCTGTATTCATTAAATTCATTGCTGTCACCATAATCCTTATGGAGATTTGAGACAGGTCACAAATGTCACCTGGTTTGGGAGGTTTGGGACAGATCTTTGCAAGATGCATCTCCATGACAAAAACCATTTTCCTGCTTGGAAGCTACAAACTCCCTTGGCTTCATCTGATCCATGGAAACTGAGGCAAGAGCTAAAACTGACAAGACCAGGATATAATTAAATAGATCATGACAGAGATATAACAGATTAAAGAGAGTAAAATGGTAATGAAACCCTGCAAGTAAGAAATGGAAAAGCCCAGAAACTGGAAGGAAGTACAAATTAAATCAGAGCAACATTCCTTTATGTTACCCACAGAACTCCCAGCAGCAAAATGGCATCGAGGCACTATTGAAAAAAACCAACCAAATCAGAAATGTTCATCTTTTTGAGGAGATTCAAAGTTACTTTAGATAGGGCAATAAAACAGCAGAGATCAATCTTTTCATCTCCCAGCATGCTCCACAGTTCAGACGCAGACAGGAGCTACCCCAGCGGGCAGATTATGTCATGATTTTCCACCGGGGGAATATTTTGATCTTTCTGTGGAACAGCTGGTGCTGGGCTCTGTCACAGGAGATGCTCCAGAGCCAGGCTGCTGATGTGATCTGCTCTGGCAATCCCAGCACTGGCATGCAGTTAATTGCAGAGCTGCTTCTAAGGGCCAGTTGCTTGGCAGAGGCCACTGGGTTATGGGGGTCACTGCTGGCCATGCTGTGCTCATTTTAAAATGATTTTTTAAAAGAAGTATAATATTGAGTCCATTAACTTTATTTCCTCCCTGCCAGCTCTATGGAGCATAGCTCTCAGTCAGAGCAGCATTAATGTTTAGCAGCACTTTGCAGAACACAGGCCTAAGCATGATTTACATTCAATTAAATAGAATCATAGCAATGAAACATAAAAATATGAGGTATGATTCTGCAGTAACTCAGTCAAAAGGGGTTTAGTCATGTCTTAATTAAATGTAGAATCAGATAATAATTGTGAAGACAGATGTGCGAGCAGTTCTGAAAACCAAGACTTGGATATATATTAAATATTCATTCAGCTGTGTAAAGGAATGGTTCTACCCTTCTCAGTCATTGGGTGAGATTCACACACCTAAAAAAAAAAAATACAACCACACTGCCACATTTATCAAATCCCATATCTGCATTCCAAGAAGGTTCTGCAGGTGAATCCATCAAAAGCTCTGCTGTATTTGTATTAATAAATACAACCTTTGTAGACACAGGGAAGGGAGAATATTTCTCCGAGTGCTGATGTTCCCAATTACCTGCACTCAAGGCAGCTGCACGAGGAGTCACAGTAAATCATGTGGTTAGACAGACAACAAAAGAATTTATACTTAGAGCAATTCACAGAGACAGACAAAGAGCTGATTGAACTGGACATGTGGATGAAATACAGGGAAACAATCTCACACTTGCAATTCCAGGCAGCCAACTAAGCTTGTTAGGAACTGGAGCAAAGAAAGAGCAAAGCCTGGAGCAAATGCCTGGGAGGGGAACATTTACTGACTCCTCCCAAGAGAATACCACTGTGGGAGGCTCAACTCACTGCAGCAACAGAACCAAAAAATGATGAGACCAAAAATGTCCCCACAGACAGGGGACAAGAATCTCAGGTTCATTTTTTAATGAGGGACACACACAGTGTCTGTGGCTGGAGCTCTGAATAACCCTGGAGGAAGCACCTGCCTCTCTTCATTTAATGAAGCCAAATATCAAAATTAAGTTTCAGCACTTTGAGCCACTCTTTGGACAGAAAGTTGAAACAGGTGGGATGAAAACACCCAGAGGAGCTGAATGGGGAGGACCTGGGAGGACCATGGACCTTCAGAGCATGATTTCAGGCAATTACAGATAATTATGGCTAAGGAAAAGATGCTCTGTAGCTGCAAAAAACAATTGTTGGCTTATTTTCCTTTTCCCCTTTTTTAAAAAGTCAAATATGGGAAAAAATCATAAAGGATAAAGAAATTTAACTTAAAGATTTTTTTGTTGTTTTTAAAACGAGACATTCAGATCTAATCACATTTTGGGACCAAATGAAAAATGCTTTAAGCTGAACTTTGCTTTCGGAGGATGGAATTCAAAATATTTCATTGCATATTTTACTAAAATGAGATTAATTCCTGAGGGAGATTTATTGCTCTTACAAGTGAGAACAGTGCAGCAGAAAAAAAAACTGTGTGTATGTGAAGCGCACAAAATATTAATGATGTCTTAATGGTGTCTTTAACCTTGTTCCAAAGTTTAGGAGAACAGTCTGGATTAAAGTTCATAAAATAAGTTCCCTTGTAAATCTCTTTTTTTCACAAGAAAACTTTGGGATTTGACTTAAAAAAAACAACAAAAAAGGCAAATTATTATGCTCTTACTATTAAGGATCTTGTACTTAGGCTTTTTTTGCCTACAGACTTTAAAGGGCTATTTAAAGAACAGCAAATGCCTTTCTAATATCTTCTCCCAATGGTTAAAACTTATTTCTGATTCCCTCTATCCACTGGACTCCTCTAGCCAAGGACATAGCATTCTTGACAGATCGAAATGAAAGTGTTGCTCAACTCTTCACTAAATTTATCAGATATCATATCCCTGTGTGTTGAAAACAGACTCTAAGAAATATTAAAAATGTAGGGGAAAACAGAAAAAAAGCCACATTCAGGACCACAAAAAAAAATTAGAAAAAAACCTTAACAAATGTGTAAATGGTTTTATTTCTTTCTGTTTACTCCAGTCCTTCTGCAAGTTAGCAGAACTCTAAATTTATATAAAGAGTAGTTTGACTGAAAATTGGTCTTAAAACAGACTTCAAAAATGACAAGAATTTCACTGAAAAGCTCTGTGCTCCCATTTTAGCACCAAATTGTTACCATTTTAAACTCCTGTCATAATTCCCATTACTGATCATTTGAGGTATCATTGCAATTTTTCCACGTCTCATTTTGACACCAGCACTGGATTAATCTCACACAACTTTTGCCATCGAAACATTACACAGCCTGTCTGAACTGCCTGTCAGGGCTGCCCACACAGCCACGGGGAAACACAGACAGCTCTGCAGATTCAGCCCACTGCTGGGACAAAAGGATGGTTCATCCTCACTGTCCTCCCCTTTCTGCCCCCACTGACTCTGGACTGTGCCATGGGTAACATCCAGGTGTGATAAATCCCACCCTGGCAGGGTCAAATTCCATGGATATCACACAGATGTGCAAGAGTTTAGGCACTACAGAAGAAATCATGGAATAAAAATGCTTGGAAGTTGAGAGATTTCTGTTCTAAATCCAATACCGATGTCAGGCAGTGGCACAAGCTGCGTCTGGAAGTGTCCAAGGCCAGGATGGATGGGGCTCAGAGCAACCTGGGACAGTGGAAGGTGTCCCTGCAATGTAGGGGTGGGATTGGATGAGCTTTAAGGTCCCTTCCAACCCAAACCAGCCTGAAATTCTGTGTAGGCTTTATTTATTTCATGCCTTATCCCTGTCTGTGGGCAAGAAGTGCTCTCCACCTGTGTGCCACCTGAAAGCTTCTTCATCTCTCCCACCCCAAAATTCTCTGATTAATTCACAGTTTTCTAACACAAAGCATACGGCAGTCAGAGCACGAAGGAAACAAAGCAAATTTCTCTACTGTCTTTTGGTCACCAGCTCCAGAGTTTTTAGTGAACCATCCTGAGACTTCAAACCCAGGGTGCCTCAGTGGCACAAAGAAAGGCACAGGGAGTGCTCTCCATCAGCTGAAGCAAAACACAATCCTACCTCTTCTTGTCCTCAGCTCTCATCTGAGAGTTTTTATTCTCCTGTAATGTAATGGCTCTAAATCTGGGCAAGATGGAAGGAAATCAAATAAAACCAAAGGTCCCACATAGCTTCTGGACATTTTCTCTTCTCTTGTAATAGATTCAGCTCAACATCCCTCCTCCAACAATCACTTACTCATGCTCTTTGAAGGTCTCAATATCTGGGCCCTAAAGCAGAATTAAATCATTTTGCTTCAGCACATAAATGGGTACACTGCCTACGCTTACCCCCTAAAGAAAAACCTGGCATCTCCACAACTGCCTTTGTTTTTACAGCTTTTATAAAAGTGCAGGAGCAAAGCTCATGGAATCTGTTCACACAATGAAAGGTTCAAGCAGGACAGTTTCCTGCAGCATGATAAGTCTGTCTGCACCTTCCCACCATCCACAGTGGATTTCTGTGCTCATGCAGACCCCAAATCCACTGCTCAGCTTTTCCCTTGCTCCAAAACCCATTACAGATGGGAGGGAACCATGAAAAGCTGGGAGAGCTCTTTGAGTTCTCTTTGCCCTCCTCTGCATGAACAGATCAGCTCCCAGGCTGGTCTGCAGCTTTGGTTTGCAAATGTGAGGAGAGCAGGTGTTGGGGCTGGCAGTGTGATCCAGGTTTTCAGAGAGAGGCACGGTGTTAATGCAGCTCTGGGAGAGCAGTGAGCCAGTGAAACACTCCTGTCACTGTGCTGTTACCCAGGAGGCTGTAAAGACAAGATCTAATCTGCTGTGATTCACTGAGCAATGCTGCTCATTGCAAGGGCTTACAAACCCACATTTTAACACCAGCCTCTGAAGCCGCCGCAGAAGTCAGATCAAAACCCGGCTTTCCAATTCACTCCCCAAAAGGCAGGGGATTTGTTGTTCCAGGAGTGATGAAATGGCAGCAGTGGTTAAATAAAGAATGTTAATTGCCACATGCAGCCTTTTACCAAATGAACTGGTGGGGGCAACCAGTGCCTGCTCTGGGTTTCACCAGCCACTACAACTGAAGTACAACAAAACAGCTCAGGGTAGAACTGTGTTCCACCTCCTCTGCTCAGGCTTTTGCCCAGTTTGTACCCACAGAGCACAATTTGTTTTTATGACCTGCCTGGAGGGAACCACTGCCCTGCAATTCTCAGCTCTCCTCTCCATCCTCTGCTCTCCATCCCCTCTGCTCTGGATCCTGCCCCTGACTTCACTCAGGGAGTTTGCCCAACTCCCCCAGCGGGGTCTGGCTTCAGGCTCAGTTGATAACTTTGCAATGGTTTTATGAAGTATCTGATCAATGATATGCTCCTTCCTTAGGCATCCTTTTTGCCTTCTCCCTGTTGTATATTTCTAAATTCTCCCTGCTGTCTTTTAAAAGAGCCCTTGTCTCCTTCTCAAATTCTTTGTTCTGATAAATATTTGAAGAGAAGAAAGCCCACTCCACCCTCTCAGCCGCATTCTAAAATCTTTCCCAACAGTCCTCAAACCTGAGCTCCTTTTCTGACACTTTACACTGTGCAGATTCTCGTTCCTTAGCTCTGATTACATTTTGCATTCCCTCACTCAGGTTCATCACCTCCTATCTGCACTGCTGCTGTATTTATGTTTAGAGCTAAAAGGCTCGCATCACTCTTCGTTAGACAACAATTTGTCTTTGTGAGCACCTTCTCTTTAGATAACATCCCATTTATCTTCCTTGATTTTGCTTCTTGAACTCCTCACATTTCACTTGGAGTTCAAGGTTTTCCTCATGATCACCTCCAGCATAAATGAGATGGAAGCTTTTGCACACAGTTTTGCCTCTTTTCACCCACACTTTCGAATTATGCCAAGTGCTTCCTCAAAATCATACAGAGAAACAAAGTCTTTCACATTTTCTTCCTCATATCATACCACGGTGCTTCCACTTCAATCCAGTGTTTATAGCTGGATGATTCATCTGTTTCAGACTCATTTAATTGGAGTTAATTGTATAGGCAGGTACATTGAGCCTCTGTCTGGACGTCTCTCTTTGCCACAGGACACAGAAAGCTCCCAGCGAGGTGGAGCTGAAATTAAGGCAGACAACTGCCATGCTAATTGTAATATTCCAGCAGTGGCTTCCATTTTCCACTGGGGAACCTGGTGACCTGCTCACAACCACACAAAGCCAGCAGCAGAACTGGGAGAACATCAGGGCTCACAAACTCCAATCTTCATTTCCAGATTCCTTCATCTTCACCATGGGGTGCTGAACTGAGATAGTCTATGTCATCCTCCAAAACTGGCACATAAATCATTTATTTCAAGGCTTCAGAGAGAGGAGTAGTTATGTGTGAGGTGAGGTTTCTTTATGAAGAAGTTGGGGTTTTGGGTTTGTTGTTGTTGGTTTGGCGGGTTTTTTCCTTTTTTGTTTTTTTTAAAAAAATTAGTAAAATCTATTTGTTCTACAAGAAATACATTCTTAACACAAGAAAAAATACAGTGTGAAATATATCATTCAGCATGACTTAATATTGCTCTTAGAACATTCTATAGATTTTCCCAGTCATGAAAATCTATGGCACATTCATTTACATTCAGATTTCTTGTTCTGATGGTTTCAAGCTTGGCTTCTCCAACTTGATGCAGCTCAACAGCCCTTGAAAAGAATTAATTCTCACACCTCCTCTCCCCAGTCATTATCAGGAATAATGAAAGACTGGTGAACTGCCTGGAGAGCTTGTGGAAAGCTCAGTTCTGGAGAGCAACTTCGGAAGAGGCTTCACAAATATCTGATAAAAATGAGGAAGGTGAATTTAGCCCTGCTTTGGAGAATAAAGCTGACCTAAATGGTTTTATGGAGTCTTCCCTGCCCTGCAGTTCTGCTATGTGTTGATATTCCTGTAACATCTACAGGAACTGATCACTGAAAGAAGTAAGCCAAGAAGTTTTAATGCATTTTCAGTTGCCCTATTATGATCCTGAGGCAGAAGTTAAGCTTGTCCTACACTTCAAACCAGCTCCCTGGGGACAAGCAGTGACTGCTCCACTGGCTACTGACCACAAGGAAGGAGAAAACCTGGCCTCTGAGCCACAGCCAAAAATCTGATCTATCTGCAGCTCCTTCGTGCTCCCCTTTGTGGCACTGGAAGCTCTGGGTTTTGTAGAGAAAATAGACAGAAAATGGACATCATCACATAAAAAGTGACAAAAGGACTTAGCCCTCAAGCTACAAACCTAAAGCAGGAAGCAAGGCAGGCAGAAAATGTGTAAAATCATTTAATGATGATATGAAAAATAAAGATTAAAAACCCCATGAAATAAAATAAATGCCAGGAATAAAGCCTGTAACAAATGGACTGAAGGCTCAGTGCTGTTAGCCAGCTCCTGATGAGCTTCTCAAACACACCCTTCTCCCCAGCACACAGGTGAGATCTTACAGGATGCTCATTTCAATGTGAATTTACACCTACAGGAGATTATGTTCCCGTATCTGTTCTTGTTGCGGTTCTCGTCTTCCTTGGCCGTGTCCCAGGACGCCGTCTGCCCCTCGGGGAGTGCCTGCAAAACAAACAGGAAGGGAGGGTTTAAAAAATCTGGCCAATGCCTTCAGGTGGGTGAAGAGGCCTAAAGAAGAGAAGGGAAAAAAATAAAGGAGCTCATAATTCAGTATTTGCCCGAGGAAATGCTGTTGGTGAGGAAAGGGCACCTCCACTAATGTGAAAAGCAGAGCTTGGTGCAGACCATTTGCATCTCTTGGCTTCTGCCAGCCAAGAATCATTTTCCTCCTGCTACTTCACATCTAAAAAGGTCAGGGGAATTTGCTTCTGGCTGCACAGTCACAGGTTAACCTCATTTCCCCTGCAGAGCAAGGCTTGGGGAGATTTCACTTGACCACACCTCTAGGAAAACCCAGATGGTTGAAACTCAGCACTCAGCCTTTCATATTTAAGCTATAAATACAGTGGTTTCACCTATTTCTGTGTTAATAATGGGTGATGCAATACAAGCCCTTTGCTGGATTTCTCTGGGGAAGGATAAAGCAGCTCAGGATTTTAGACCATGTGTAAGAAAGAGAGGAAAACCGAGGTAAAGCACGAGAATAAACAGCCATTTTCCTAAAATCTGCTCTTTTAGTTGAGGGAGGAAGGGGGAAAGGAACTGGCAGCTCACTGTGCCACCCTCCCTGCAGCTCAGCCCTACAACTATTCTGCACACCCTCAAATGAGCCACTTCATCCTAGAAACATGTCCAGGAGGGATTTTCAGGGCAGAGCCTGGAAAGCAGCATTAGGCAAAGGAACAAGGCTGGAGGATGGTTCTGCCTTCCTTGGGGAAAACATGGGGAGCAGCCCCTCCTGAACTGCCTGACCTCCTCCCAGATGTACCCCCTAAAACGATTCTACACCACTGAAATCATCACTGAAAGTTTTATTATTTCTGGTCCCTGGGGATTACAGAGGGTTTGTGCCACAGTTGTTGGAGAATCACATCTGCCTCAGCCAGCAGTGGGTAGTTGGACACAGCTGTGTTACAAAATGAATTTATATTCATCTTCACAAGCCACCCAGGTCCATTATGTGCCTGAATGCAATAGCAGAGAGACACAATTAGGATCTACAACACTGATGTTACAATTAAACTTAATATGAGCGAACCCCTGGCAGAGCAGATCACTGTGAATTTCCCCCAAAGGGTTCCAGGACAGAAAATGTCAGGCACTGCAGCACTGTCACAAGCTCTGTTGACAAAGACAGGGACACTGAGTTCCTATTCAAAAGCCCAGGAGAAAGAGTAATAACTCTGTAATTGGTGAGGGCTTTGATCACACATATATTTCCTTTGCAGACTCTTGTTTCCAAAGAGCAGCTCATCTTCTGAGGAAAAACACCCAACCAACAAACCCACACACAACAACAACAAAAAAAATCCCTGAGTGAAAGAAAAGAGGTGAAAAAGGCTCATTTTCATCTTCAAAGTGCAAGGAAAAAGGTGCCTTATTTTTTCACTAATATCGAATTACAGCAGATTGACCAGAGAATGGCAACAGTCATTAGCCACCTAATCAGAGCCCTCTGAAAAGAAAAAGAAATAAAAGAAAATCCTTTCTCATGACTTCCACATGGGAGAAGCTATCTTGGCCAGAGAAAAAATATATTCAGGCCCAATAAATCCCTTTTCAACAAACCATATCCTTTCATTTGATTTGAACATGCAATTCTCCACTGAAATTGATGTTTTTATATTTGCTGATAGAGCCTCCAAAGATTTAAGAGTCCAGGGTTTTTCATCTCATTTGATAGCACAGAAATCCCTGCCTGCCACAGAACAGGCCAGATCTGAAGGGAGGGAGCAGAGCTCTGGCTGGTGATGAGCACAAACCACATTTGCAGGGGCACCCCCTACATCTCCACTTTTATAAACATCAGATGAACAAATGGGAGTAACTCCATGTACAACCCAAATAATTTGCCCATGAGACCCCCAAAAATGCAGCACCAAGAATTGGAACTACCAAGAATTGGAACTACCAAGAATTGGAATTAAAAATAAAGAATATGGATTATAATTGGCTTGCATCCAGAAAATGAGGAGCACAGCTAATGCTTTGTTCCTTCAGGGTTTTTTTGGTTCAATAAGTATCTCTATAATTGTAAAAAGAGTCCTGTTTCTATCTGCATTATCAGCAATGTTAAATCAGGACAGATCACTCAGGCACTGGTGTTTAATCCATTTTTCACAGGAAATTCTCCCCCTTCTTTCTTTGACTTGGTAACAGAAGAATTTAAGTGTTCAAAAAAACCTGTACTTGATTTTTAGGCTTTTTCTACTTCTAAAACTCTCTAAACTTCTCTTAGAGAAGTTTTGTGAAATTTATACTGAAATATCTTCCCACTAGTGGAATTTAGGTTACAGTGATGCTTTTTAAGCTAAATGGATCTAAATTTTAGCTGAAATTACAAGGATAGAGCTCTCAAAGCCAGCTTCATCTCAATCAAGCTTCCTAAGCACCACGGCCCAGACATAACTGAAGTGTTCCCATTAAACTGAGGCTCACTGCAAGCCAATTAATAGTTTGGATGGATGCATTGAGTTAGTTTGCTGTTTGTTTTTAATTTAAATAGAAAAACTCTGATCTTTCATTTTCACAGATCCACCTCAAGGCAGAATTTGCTGCCAAAGGCAACATCAACTCAAAGCTTTCCTGTTCATCCCAAAGTGTGCCACGGAGCCCTGGCCCTCTCTCTGAAGCCATTCCACTCTCAACAGTGGGGGAAAAACTCTTCCCACAAATCTCCTGGGAGCCAGAATTAAAAATTACCTGGGCTAAAAAACAAAATCTGAAATAAAAGTATTTCAGCCATTCATTTTGCAGTGTCCCATCATAGCCCAGACCACCAGAGCTGTTCTTCTGGCCACACGGAAATGTGGAGGCAGCAATTAAAGGGTTACAGTCCAGGGGTGAATTCCATAATCTGAAGGCTCTCAGCACTAGGATGCTTGAGGAAAGGAGCCACAAAATCTAAAATAACAGTCTCAGTCATGCAGCAGGAGAATGTGCATTAGTGACATCCTAAATCATAATGGAAAATGAGTTTGGATAATTAAGCTTATTATCTCCTTAGCCAGTAATTGGTACTCGCAATAAGTCTGTGGGACTGGTCCCACAGCTCCCAACAAATCAGAGCTGATAGGTTCTGGAAAGCGAGCTGGTGACATTTGAATGTGTCACGTTTAAATGTTTATGGCTATTCCCAGCCCCAAACGGTGCCATCCACACCCGCTGCCACTGACAGATTCCTCTCTTCTGTTCCTCTTGTTTTCTCACTGAACAGAAGCAGCAGCCAAAAAGGCCCAAAGTCACACTTTGCCCTCAGGTGCAGCAGGCAGCCCCAAAATAACCCAGCCACGGCAGTGCTGACAGATTCTCCCATTATTCACACCCAGTTGACACTCATTTCACACCAGCACTGACACCCCTCACACAATCCCATCCTGCTTCTCAGCTCCATTCCTGGAGCTACCAGGAATATTTTTCTAGATGCCCTCAGCAAAACAAGCTGCCTGTGCTCACACATGTAGGTGCAGGCATCCTTTAAAACAAATATGGAATGCAATTTCCAGGTTACTCGGCAGAGATGGGAAAGCACAGAGATAAGAGATTGTCATGTGTGACTGATATGCTCCGTTCAAAGTGATTTTTCACGAGAGTAAAATTATTTGGTAACATGTCACTAAACAGGCTGCAATTTATGCTATCAATTTGCAAAGTAAGTAGAAAATCAGCTCCTCAGAAGAAAAAAAGAGCGTATTTGGAGGTGACACTGATATTAGTGTCTGAAAACACATTTTAAAAGAGACATCAAATTCTTTCTCGAGATTTTATCAGCTGCTCTGTGCAAAGCCAATTTTGCAGCTCCATGCTCCTGCAGATCCCAGGCTGAGCCCTCACTGGCAGCCAGCTCAAACCTCCCACCTTCCAGGAGCTCTCCTGCTCCCCGACATCCTCCCCACTGCTGTCTGGAGCTGAAGGGCTGCCTCCATCCCATGCTCCAACCCCCAAACCCCCCATGGAAAACACTTGGAATTATAGCTGGTGGAGGGGTGGAACCAGCAGGGGATTTTTGTGAGCTTGTGGCACTCTCCAGGCCATCCCTGGTAAAGGAAGACATTATGCAAATCCATGGAATGTCATCATCCTTGCTGTGTACGCCTGTAGACAGCACTTTCTGGGGAAGGCAGAGCTCGTGGAGCTGAAAGTTGCATTGACATTTTTCATGCTAATGTGCTATTTTGATAATTACCGATGCCAGCGCCAGAAAATTACATATATGCCAGCACCTGTTTTCTTCTTGAACATCAAGAACTGGGTCTTAGAGCATCTGTAATTGAGCTCAATGTAGTTTTGGGTACTCCTCATGGAAATGGAGGCCAAGGAGGGGCTAAGTAAATCTCCTCAGAGAATTATTACCCTTTTTCAATATTAAACAAAGCTCTTTATATTGATAGTTTAATTAGCACTCTTGATTATGGGGCAAGAGTGCCTAGACCTGGTTAACACACAGCTTCAGAAACATTTGCTGTGACAGTTTGTGATGCCATCTGATTAGAAAATGCTCCCTGGTGAGGACCAGGAAAAGATGGGCTCTCAATTACAGCACACCTCAGCACTGAGGACACAAACCCCACGGACTCTTATCTACAGGGTTGAAAAGTGAGCTGTTTTCATTAAGCAACTTATTTTCACAGCTGTTACATTATTTTTAAATAGTTTTAATGCCAATATGCATATTAATTCCTTATTGCCTTCCCACGAGCTTACTACATTCATTATAATTATCTCTTGCTAGAGCTGAGCTTCACATGCTGTTTCCCTCTTCTGTTTGCTCTGCTCTAAATGTTTTCCTCTTCCAAATCATCCCCAACAACATGTCTTCTGGTCATGTGGATTAAATTCCTGGTCGTTCCAGCTTGCAGGGGGAAGAGGTGAGGGGAAAAGGGGGCAGCTTTCATTTTTCCAGCTTACCCTTTGCTCCTCTCCTCACATGGAGTTGGTAGAGGATGTCAGTCAAGCCCAGAGGTTTGATCATATTGGAAAATTTCACCTTCATTTAAGCTACACAAATACCTGCCCTTGCCTTGACAATTTTGTGCATTCAGGTTGTTGCACTGTGATTTAGTATGATCAATTATGAGAGAGGACTTGGAGCTCCCAAAGAGCTCAGGCAAAACCCCTTCCTTTTCTCCCAGCCTGGCTCACACTACTCAAGGCAAACATCAATAACAAAGAGGCTGTGGGACTGCATGTCCTGTGCTGGGTTCAGCACCTGTTGAATATTTACTGTCCGCTCTTTATGGGACAGAGGGATGAGTACCCACTCACAATCATTATTATATTTGGGATGGCTGGAATAACGATACAAGACTCCAAGGTCTTCATGGCAAAATGCAAATCCTTTATTAGCATCACATACTTTTATAGACAGTCCTGAGAGAACCAAGGTGTGATTGGTCCTCAAATCAACACCTCATCCTTATAGGCTACTCAGGAACAACACCCTTTGTAAAAACCTTGCAAGCAAATCGCTGGTTCAAAACACCAGCTGCAAAGATTGTTTTAATTCCTTCTCACAGTCACAGGCCAGTGTGAGAAAGTTATGTGACCAACTTTCCCACTGACTGCCTGATACTTGAAAATCTCTCTCTGACCTGACTGTCAGCATCCACACATTTACTGCTGTCGTGAACACCCTCTTTGGAATAGAGGGCCTCCAGAGACTGATAGTGCTGCAAAATCCTGCCCTCAAAACCAAAATCAGAAAGAAAAGGACTAAGGGGGTGAATTGAAGAAAAGCAGCTCTCACAGAATCACAGAATTCACAGAATCACCAGGTTGGAAGAGACCTCCAAGATCGAGTCCAACCCAGCCCCGACACCTCAACTAAACCATGGCACCGAGTGTCACATCCAGGCTTTCTTTAAACACATCCAGGGATGGTGACTCCACCACCTCCCTGGGCAGACCATTCCAGTACCTTATCATTCTTTCTGTAAAAAACTTTTTCCCGATATCCAACCTAAATTTCCCTTGACACATCTTGAGACTGTGTCCTCTCGTTCTGTCTTTGCCGCCTGGACAACAAAACCAGCTGCTCTCCTCTCCCAAGCTTCTACCCCTCATGAGTGCAACCTCCTTGCTCAGGCCTGCAAAGGAAGCTTCCCCTCACCTCATACTCCTCCTTGAAGCCGTAGCCCTGTCCCCTCTTCATCTGGGTGATGTGCTGCAGCAGGTCAGCCACTCGGATGGCGGGCTGGAACTGCCCCCGCGGGTAGGACATCTCCACGGGCTCGCAGCTGCGGTACGGGTGCGTCTGGATGGTCAGGGTCGGCTGGGCCAGCTCCCCGTGGCTGCTGTCTGTTGGAGACACACGAGGCAAAACAAGCCTTCACACACCTGGGATTCCCAGTTTCCTCCTCTCTCTGTTTATTTAAGGCCGCCCCGCGGGTTGGTGAGGGCCAAAGGAAGTAAAGAAATGAACAGGAAACACATGCTTAGCTAAAATGTCCAGAATGACTAAACTGCCCTCGAATATTTTTTTGTGCCAAGCAAAAATATTAATATTTTTGGTGTTTTTTTGGAGACTGGACAGCCAGTCAGGCTAACAAGGATATGGCACATCAAGGCTGAGCTCCCCACTCAACTCCAACAGAGACACGTAGCTCCTGTCTTCCCAAACCTGCAAAGAGCATGGCTCAGACATCCATAGAGATGAGCAAGAGATTGAGGCAGGATTTGGGGTGTACAGCGTGAGATAACTGAGAGAGACTCAACTGAACAGTAAGAAAATGATTAGCATTTCAAATAAGCCTGGATGCTGAGGCAAATTCAACTGCTCTGCTAGTTCAGGCCTAAAATTTTGTATGTCAATGACAAGGATGTCATATCATCAAGGAAAAAAAAAAAACCAAACCCAAACCAGAATAAAAATATAGTTATCTTGTGTGCAGAAATTTAAATTTCAGATATGTAAACTTAATAGATTTTTTTTAAGGAAATGGATTTAAAAAATCTATCACTATGCAGATGGAATTGCAACCTCATATCCCCAGCAAAACTGTATGAACAACAAAATATTCCCAGTGAACTAACAGAACAGAACTTAAATAAGAACTTCAATAACCAAACAATTGACTGTAACAATCTTTAACAACAGGACCTCAGACTAAATGAAAAATTCAATGACTTATCTAGCAGAGCTGTCCAAATTTAAGTAGCTGGCCAAATATAGCACTGTTTTTTCCCATGATTGCAAGGATGTGAGATGCTCAGCTCCTTTCACACACAAAACCTGCATCAATTCTTTCTGGCCTTACCCAAACCAAGGTATTAGCAAACAGAAAATGCACCTCCCTCAGGTTGTTCACAAAACCCCCTCTGAGCTTCCACACACAGGGTTTGCTTCTTACAGCAAGTTCACTGACAAAGAGCTGAAACACCACCCCTTGAGAGCACCACTATGGCCATGTTTTTAAAGGGACAAAGAATAAATCAAATTGCAATTTCAGGGTGATTTCCGTGAGGCAGAAATAGTCTTAGAATGCTCTTGTCAACATTGCTCTGCTTGAGAATCCACTGTGGTGCTTGGGCAGGGGCTGCCCATGTCTCTCCTGCAAAGGTGGGCAGGAGCAGAGAGCAGCTGGCAAAGCACAGACGTGACAAAGAGCACTTCAGCTGGGTTATTATTTGGTATGGGGATGATGTGAAAGCAGGGATATGCTCTGTTTGGACTGAGGGCTGTGAAGAGACAGGAATGCCAGCAGTGGACACTGCTGCTGGGCAAGCTGATCACCAGTGGGATGTAAATATGGCTGGGGGGTGAATTATCAGAGATGCTGAACACAGCCTGCTCCTCTGAAATAAATTAGCACAGTGATCATCTGCTTTGAAGATGAGACTCCTGAATTTCAGGATTTCTGAGTCTCAGGTTTTCATAAATACAGCCACATTCCCAGGACACTCTGAGATTTACAGAACTATGGCTCAAGCAAAGCAACCCTCACACAGAAAATGTGAATAAATTTGGGATTTAAGGAAGAGTAACATCCAAAGCATTTGTATAATCATCCGTAATGCTCCCGCTAATGACAGTGTGAGAACTCTGAACAGAGGGAATTTCAAGGCTTATTAATTCCCTTAGTTGGATTGGCTTTCCCAGTGCATTTTGCTCCCCTATTCCCTATTAACCTCCTGTAATGAAAAGGAGAAGATTTTTATCGCGGCCCATTTCCGACAGACGTACTATGCTTAATTTTCCATCATTAGGCTTAATACAAACCCAATTTCACAACTGGCTTCTCGGAGGAACCTGCAAGTGATGCCACATTTTTATCAGCCCCAATTAAAAAACATTATGAGATTCCCAATTCGAGAGGGAGTCTTAAAACTAATGTGTGGTTCTGGTGCTAATTCGGGCAGGGCGCACGCAGAGCACAGGCGACTTGTAAAATGGAGCTCGGATCAGCTAGCTCCTCTGCAGGCAATTACTAATTTCTCTCTTCATCAGTTCCTTTAATTCTGTGTACTTGGCTCTCTTCTCTGAGAGATGTGTCACAGGGAGAGCCAGGAGAGTGGTGGCCCCCTCTTTCCAGGGTAACTTCCCTTGAGGTAGGCACTCATGGTGTGGAGCTGGGACCAGAAGAAGGTGCTCAGCAGCAAAGAGGGGTCTGTATCTGGCCTTTGTCCATAGTGACAACAGTGTCTTTGGTCAATGAGATAAATATGGGTGCAAATCCCATTGATTGTAGGAACAGCTCTTGTGGCACAGGAGCACAGAACAGTTTGGGTTGGATGGGACCTTAAAGATCATCTCTTTCCAACCCCTGCCATGGGCAGGGACACCTTCCACTATCCCAGATTGCTCCATCCAACCTGGCCTTGGACACTGCCAGGGATCCAGGGGCAGCCACAGCTTCTCTGGGCACCCTGTGCCAGGGCCTCACCACCCTCACAGGGAAGAATCCAAAGTGTGATCTGTGGCAGCACCGTTTGTGTGCCTCACTCAAGTGTTTCTACCTAAAGAAAAGCATCACACAACGTGGGTCACCCCACCCCACCCCCCCCTCCACCCTGGGACACAGCTGAAACTGTTCAGCCCATCACCTCCTGCAGCCCTCTGTGACAAACACATCATGCATGGCACCTGTGCTACCTAAAAAAAAAATCCCAGCCCCAACATCAGCAGCACATCTGGATGCTCAGTTGCTCCTTCCAGCATTTTATCAGGGCCAAAGAAAATGCAGAAGGGGTTTTCTGGACACAAATTGCTCTGTGTGAGCTGAGCTTAACACTTCCATGTTCTGCTAATAAAGCCTGGTGCAAGTAACACATCGTTCCCTCTCCATCTGATCACCCCACGAGTGTGGAGCTAAGCAGGGGCAATGAGGAGCTCAGCAGGGCAGGCGCCTCTCAGGATGTGTTGGCAGCAATTTTGTGAGCAGTTCTAAGTGCAGGTGGGAGGGGAGGTGGCAGCCAAGGGGAGGTGATCTCTCACTAGGACAGTCAATCAGAACAGTCTTTGGAGGGCTGGCAAACAGGCTTTGCTTTTCCTTATGCTACAATGCACATCTCATTCCTTTTGGCACCATTAGTACTGGGAAAGACAACAAAGATTCCAGCAAAGTCAGGCTGCTGCTTTAATTGTTGCACTAAAGGCAAATTAAAGTAATTTTCCACAGTCCCTTTTCTCTGTCTGCTTCTCACAAACGTGTCCCCAGTCCCCTGCAAATGAGGATGACTTTGCAGGACAAATTGGCCAAGACTTTTTGCTAAATTTTTGGCAATGCCTATAAAGCATGTGTGCCTTTGGTGAGTTTTCAGTGAGGAAAGCAAAACAGGAAAAAAAGGTTTATTTTAATGGGAAAGTTGCAGGAAATAATTCACTCTAATGCTCAGAAACTACTAAATGTACAGGATCATGCATCAGGGTTTTTTTTTTAAATTATATTTTATGTGCATATTTATCCTAGTCATATGTCCTTGTGCTTTTGATAGGAACACACACCACCATATTTCACTGCATTCCAAAGATGGAATACCATTCCAAGAAATAATTCAAATTAAAACATTTCAAGAGGTGGTGATTCCATTCTGACCCCCAAAACTGTGGCAATGGTTAATTACCCTTGCTGTCTAAACATTTCTTAATTGCAATTTGATTTTGCTCAGCTTCGATTGCAGGCACTGAATCTTATTATACCTTCTGTTAGATTAAAGAGCCCTCTGAGCATTTCAAATCCTGACCCATGCAGGCACTGATCAAATCACTTCTTCAGTTTCTCTTTGATAAAGTTAATCGATTGAGAGCTTCTGAAGGCTCATTAGGGCAGGCTGCTCAGGGCTCCGGTTCCTTCCTAGAACAATTTCCAATTTTCCACAGCTCTCTCTGTGCAGCTGTAAATAAGGCAGGTATTCTGCATGTGCCTGGGAACATGCTGTTTATGACAGGATTGTTTCTTGCATCAGCAGCCTGTGACAGCAAAGTGTGCTGCCAGCTTGTTTGTTAACCCTTTTCAGTGCCACAGTTGCTCCCCAGATTAAGATATCCCTTGCCAACTCAGATGTTTTGATTCTGGAAGTTGGCATTTCCATGATCCCCCATCCCTGGCAGTGTCCAAGGCCAGGCTGGACAAGGCTTGGAGCAGCCTGGGATGGTTGAAAGTGTACACGCCCATGGCAGGGGGTGGAAGGAAATGAGCTTTAAAGTTCTTTCTAACCCAAACCGTTCTGTGATCTGCTTGAGAACTCACCAAACACCCTGAAATTTTGTAGAAGAGAGTAAATGAGTGATTCCCTGTCTCTTACATAATTTGGCTGATGGGGAAACCCTTCAGGTACCTCAGCTCTTGTGTTTAGTAACGTGTTGCAGATAATCAACTGCAACAATGCTGACTTCACATATCTGCAAATTCTCCCTGCCCATGAAATGGTGCTTTTTGTGAGTGTCTTTGTTGGGGAAATAATCATGAACTTGCTGAAATCAACTCTGAAGTCTTTTTGTGCCAAGAAGTAACAGAGTCCAGCACTCAGAGAGGAGCTGGAGCAGAGGTCACTTCAGTGGAATCTTCCCCCATTTGATGAGCAACCCTGACAGTGAGTTATTATTGCCTGCCTGCTGCTACACCACCTTGTGTTCTGTACTTTTGTGTTACTCAGACAAGGAAAATAAATATGTTTGCCTCCACAGAAAAACTGATGAACTTCTCCATAAATGTCACAGATAAGACAAAGAGCAGCTGAGAAATTAGATTGGCAGTCTGGAAATGGCTCTGTATGATCAGAGCCCTGTGCAACATCCCAGTAAGGCTGCTGGGAGGGCTCCTGCTCATCCAGAGCACCTTCAGGGATTAAAGCTTTAGATGTGTTTATAGAGATCATTTGTTTTGTAAACACAGTTAGGCTGAGAAATGGATATCTGGGCAGAGTATGAAGTTGTTTCCTGACCAGAAAACTCACCCATGCCTCTCACAGCTAAAAGCAAAGCTGCACTGATGTGTCATCTTCTACATATGGAGAAGCTTCTCTCAAAACTTTTGCTTTAATGTCCACAAATTCCTCCTGTGACTGAAATGACAGGGCTATCATATCTGCTTATAGTTTTTATTCTCTTAGCCTTGGCAAGTGATAAGATGCGATACGACACCCTTTGCACAAAATAAATTATGTTCTGAGTGGTGTTTGTGATGGATTTAATTACACACAGAGCCTCTCTCCACACTAGAGCAAAGGCTGTCAATTCTTTGACATCTTCCGAGGGTGACTAGAGCGTGGCTAATACCTCTTCCCTTTACACCAGGGATATGGTGCAAGATGAAAAATAATTTGCTTTTTTGTGTGTGTGTCAAGGCTTTATTATATGATAAATACCCAGCTCTAATATTCTATCTACAATATCAACAGTGGTATGGCAAACCAAAGGCAAAACATCATTTATCTAATGATATCAAGTGAGCTCTGAAAGGACATATTCCTTAGCAAAGCCTCCTGACAGCAGCCTTGACAGAGCACAGAGGATGCACCTTCCATTTCAAAGGCAGGAAGAAGCCACAACTCCATCATTTTTTTAAAAAGTAATTTTTTTCTAGATTCTAGAACTTTGTAAGAATTTCTTGGTTAACACCAAGCATAAGAGTTTTCTAATCTTATAAGAGTATTCTAATAAGAATATTAGAGTATTCTAGTATTATAAGAGTATTTTTACATAAGAGTATTCTGATCCTATAAAAACTATTAAATACATTTTTTCATCAGACAGTATAGAAGAAAATCCTGTTAAAGATGCAAAGAAGATACTTTGGTGAGGTGGGCAGTGATTTAGGATTATTTAGTACAAATGTAACTGTGAAGCTCTTTGGATGTGTGGACCTCACCAAGCCAAATCTCTCTTTGCCTCCTCAGTGAAAAGAGGCTGCCAGACCAACCCACCTTCCAGAGGAATTCAATTACATCTGAAAAACACCTGTAAACTTCAAAACAACACATGAAACTACAAGCCTCTAAAGACTGGGAGAGAGGGTTTTCCAGTTCTGCAGGCAGGAAGAAATGTGAGAGAAATTCAGCTCAAGGCCCAGCCTACAAAGGTCAGAACCTTTGGTGCTCACTCTGCTCCTGGCCAACCTCAGCACAGAGAAATGCTGGGAAAACCTCTCCCACAGCTCCTAATTAGAGGCTGACTTGGCCTGGGAGGCTTCTGATGCAACTGAGCAGGTCAAGGCATTGAAATTTTGAGCATCCATTGCATAAAAATAACTCATCCCACAATATAAAAACTCAGTGACAGAGGTACCTGCTAAAGCAGCAATACTGGCTTCTTAACATCTTTGAGTTCTTCAAACTAGGCTGGGGATGTCCACACAGCAGACTGATTAGGGGCGGGCAAAAAAGCTACAGAAGTCTAAAATCCATGGGAAATTTCTGTGTCTTTCCAAGCACAGCCAGTTTTTTGTCTGAGACTTTGTGTCAGAGAGCTCACTCTGCTTGTTCTGCCCATCTGCAAGGCACTAAAATCCCTGTCCTCTCTGGGGACTATTGTGAGGATCCTCACGAGCAGCTGGAAGAAGAACAAGGCTAAATGTCCTTTCCTGCTGCCAAGAGATGCCAAAGGATGCAAGGGAAGGACATGCTGGCTCCCTTGAAGAGACTGCCCTGATGAGATCTCCTGAACATCTTCAAGAGCTACTGGACATGAATCTTTTCCCCCAAAAATAATCCCTACAGTTGTGCTATCTCACCTTCATGGGGAAATCTATCTAATTTATTTTTTAGCGTTAGATATTCCTTTCTCTAGTGAAGATGTTTGAGCAAAACATTTAAAATCCAGAGCTGTCCACAACTGGAAGAGAAAATGACTTGACTAAAAACATGCATTAATAAAAAAGTATTAATCAGGAATTGTGATAGAGGCAAATCCCAAATCTCCTGTATCTTACATGTTACAGCCAAGCCTAGGGAGCCATGCAATACTGCAAACATAGAACATTTATTAGCAGAAAGCATAAGAGATGGGAACAAACAGTACTGAATTGCTGGCACAGATATTGGTAGTGGGATGACTGATCCCTTTTCAAGATATGTTTTTCTTCCCTGGGAATTAATATTAATAAACATCAAAAATTAAACTTATTTTGCTCATACAGCAACATCCAACAATCTGATGGATTTGTCTGAGAAACCAGAACACCAAGGTTTTAGTTTGTCTGCAAGTCACAAGACTGAAATTTCTCCAATGTCAGGGGCTGTTTCACAGGCTGTTAAATTCAGGTGGAAGTGGGACAGTGACCAGTCTGTGTAATTCATGTCTTAAAAGTGATCTATACTTAACTTCCTATGTGTAAAACAGGGATATCAATCCTTACTCAGATAGAGTGCTTAGTAAAAAATTGAAATAATCTTGAATACATAAGCACAAGGCTGGTTAGATTCCTATTTCCTCTTTTTCATCTGTAAAATTTGGGGGTTTAAAAGTTTTGGGGGCTTTTGCTTTGCCAGGAGAAGCACAGAGGGAACCTGTTCATTGCTCCTTGAGCTTCAGAGTACCAAGAGTGCAGTTCACACCTTCATTCCATCAGGGCAGAGGAGGGAAACAGCTCCCCCAAAGAATGGCCAGGTTTTCCCAGATGCCAAAAACCAGACTGAGAGAGTTTGATATCTTCCATCCTGCAGGTCAGGGCCCTGTTTTCTAAAGTAAGCCCAAGGAGAAGTCTGCCTTTATGACACTGAGTCTCTGGGAAATGAGGACAAACCTTTTGGGAAATGGGCTCCTTTCCTTCCCCACCCCATTCAGAGGCCTCATCCCTTGCCACAGCATTTTGGCAGGCATGGGTGGGTGTGTGTGTTGTGGCAGCCCCTCCAAGCCTCTGTGCCAGGCTGCAAACCAAGGAACAGCCCCTGGTTGTCATTTCTCCCTGGTCTAACTGAGGCCCTTCCACATGTTCTGAGTGATGTTTGAAGCAGCCACGGTAGATTACTGTGTCTGCAAGGAACATTTACCGTAGATAATCCAAAATGATAAATCCCACTGGCTANTACATAGCTACAGAACAGCCTCTGCCTCTCAGGACCTGTCTGATTGTTATCCTCTCAAATCCATACCTGACTGCCTGAAAGATTTAGCATTTAACTTTCAGCATACACAGAATCAGGTGGAGTCACTTCCCAAAACCCAGCCAGGAATTCCTCCAAGTAACTTTTCTACATGCAACTTTACCTAAAACTGCAGGATCCCACCTGCTGCAGACGTGCAAATCCTCACTTAAATTTGCAACCCTTGAGGCAGGTACAGCCCAGCCTCACCCACAGCACAGGGGGGTGTTTCTACATGGAAACAGGGTAATTCAGACAGATAGAAAGAAGAATCTTCATATAAAAGGATGGTGAGGCACTGGCACAGGCTGCCCAGAGGGGTGGAAGATGCCCCATGCCTGGAAATGTTCTGGGTCAGGTTGGATGAGACTCTGAGCAATCTGGTCTGTAGGAAAGTGTTCCTGCCCATGGCAGGGGATTGGCCTGGAGAGCCTTTAGAGATCCCTCCCAACCCAAACCATTCCATGGTTCTGTGTCAGCTGCACAGGCACAGCCACCTGCAGGAGTCAGAACCAGGCCTAAGGCAAGGCAGAGTGTGGGAACGTGGCCCAGAACCCCAAATATTGAGGAAAAGAAATGTATACTTGAAAAATAATGACAAAACATTAATTTTTGAATGTTCCTTTCCATTGACAGCAATTAACAGCAATAACAAAACATGAATGAAACAAAAGCTTTCTGATTAACACACGACCATAGGATTAGCTCTGATTTTGGAAGCCAAACACTCCCCAGTGTTATTCTCATGGCACAGAGAGTGGGTTTGCTCTCAGCTCAGCCCAGCACACCATACCTGTCCCTCTTACCTAACAGCGTGGTCGATGGGACGGTGTCTGATGAAACTTTGAGATGAGAATTCCGTTCACCCACACGACAGGGATCAATGGAAATCAACAGAGGATCAACAGGAAAAGAAAAGTTACAGAAAATGAAAACAAGGTTAGCTGTGTCTCACACTCAGAAGCCTCGGTCTATCATAGGTTATATTGAGTAACATACAAAAGCAAAAGAAATTTAGGAATGAAAGAAAAGTCTGGCACTAGTACCTGAGTAGTAGGAATTCAACATAGATTTGCTCTGAAGGGTTTTGCTTTGGACAGAAAATGAACAAGGAGAGGGTGATGCTAGGTAGGAAAGACATAAGGAAAAGACTTTAGACATATATTAAGAGAGAGAAAGAGAACAGGGAGAATGTTCCTCAAAGAACACAGCAATATGGGATATATAAGGCTTATCAAAATGAATTATATTTTTCATTTCAACATGCATATTACATTTATTACATTGTCATCATGATGGATTCTCTTTAATATTGCCACTCCAGACCCCAAATATAGGATTATAGTTACTGTAAATCAATGTGTTCCTAAACAGGATACACACAGAGATACATTCATAAGTCTGTACTCTAAATGTTCCTTTTTTAGCCAAAAGAGCAAACTTAGGGTTTTATCTCTAAGGGGAAATTCCTCAAAAATGACCCCCAAATACAAACTATAGAGAATCAATGTTGACAGTAAAATAAACCTGCTCAAACACAATGTACCACAAAAATACACAGGTGGGGTAGCAATTTTTTGGTTAAAACATTACAAGTTTACAACAAGGGACTTGTTCTTCAACCCGGGACTGTTCATAGCAAATCTTATAATCCCTTCCCTTGTGAGCTGGGTTCTTTCAGCAGGACAAGCATCCTTGCCTTCTCCCATTACAGCATTAGCTTTCTCTGGACTAGAATCCACAAATTTCCATATTAATCAAATCAAGTATTTCCATATTAATCAAATATTTTTTGAAAGGAGGAAGGGCTCAACATCTTCGTGGTAGATTCTTGTCTCAATAGTAAATTTATGAGTCTGGTTTATACCTACAACAGCAAACATTCACATTCTTATGGTAATCCATCATTTTTGAAGGCATATTCTTTTGTTATCACTTTGCATTCACTCTCAGAGTTACAGGCATTTATTTATCTCCTCCTCAGAATGTTGGGAAGCAAGCTAATACAAATCTCAGTACATCAGAAAGATGACAACAGATAACACAGGAAAAACTATTCCATAGCCCAACAGAAGTAGATAAAACTCAGTGTACATCAAAGTAATTTCAGAAGCAATTTTTGTATCTATGGAGCAAACACTGCTTAAAAATTTCAAGTTATTCTGTGGGGAAACCCAAAGAAGTCACTGGTCTAGAGAGCTCCATGAAGTCAGAATTACCTCCTGAGCAGTTTATAATCATCTAGTTCATGGACTGGCTCTTGTTCTGCATTCCCACACCATATATTCAGACCTACATGACTTAGAAACACATTAAATCAAATTCCTCAAGGTTTGGTCTGCTGGATCTCTGCCCCAGCTGCCTTATGTCATGAAATTCCTCTGCTTTGGGGCCTCTTGCACATTTCTGGGGTTTGTCAGCCTAAATCAGACCCTTCTCTCACCACTCTTAGGATGTGGCCATGTGGCAGAGAACATAAAATAACATCTAAACAGAGCAATTGGTTTGCCCAGTGTCACAGAGCAAAGCAACACTCTGCTTGGGGCAGAAAAAACCTCACTTTTTCAGGAATTTGAGAGTATAAAAGAGCTCATAGGGCCACACAGCCTTTCCAGAGCTGCTGAGGATGAATTACCAGGTAAAACACCTCATGTCAGTGAGTTTGAATAAAGATGTTACCAACTGAGGTTTGAGACATGGATTCTGTTTGTGACACAAGGATTTAACTTTTAGATTCAGATTAAAAAGGAGGGAAAAAAACCCAAACAAACCCAAACAAATATAACCAAAACCAAGAAAAAACCCAGCCCCAAACCAAAACAGAGGAAAAAACCAAACCAAAAAATGAAACCAAAACAAAAATCTCCCCAAACCCACAAACAAAAAAGAGAAGTTTCTTAAAACTTTGGAGAACTTGTTCTTGAAATCAGTCAGGTTGTTTAATGAGATGTATACACAGTGCTGCTTTCTAACTAGCACTTCTTACAGGCACTGGGGTCTGTAATCAAAGGAAACACGTCCAGAGAGGATTTCACATCAGGGTAGAGATTAAGACTTCATTAAAAATTCTCTTTGTGCTCCCTGGAGTGGCACGTGAGGCCACACAGATCCCTCCAGTCATGCAGAGTGGTGAAGGCTCCTTCCTATTCTGAAAATTATTCTTTAATTTTTATAATATTTCCTAAACTAGCAAACCCCATAAAAATCCCATGGAAGCCAGTAAGAGGGAACTTAGTATATTTTCCTTTTATGCCTTTGATAAAATTTGGGTTTGTCTTTTATTTTTAAATTATTTTAAGATTTTGTTTACTAAAGGAAACATCTCATGTCCATGACCCTACAAGTCCTTAGACTGCATTTAGCAGGTCATCTAATTATGGGTGAAAATTATCTATGGGGGAGGAGTAAGAAATACATCTTGCTGTGTTCATCTTTTGTGAAGACCTTTGCATCTCAGTGATCACAAAATCATGGAGGATTGTGGAAAGGTGTGAATTTTAATGTTTCTTGGTACAAATGGATCCTTCAAACCCTGAGTGCCACTTGCCTACACCTCCCTCTCATCTTCTTGCTCTCATAAGTGGAATCACACTGCCTTGGTACCTTATGGTAGTGGTTCCTACTCCAAAACTCAGTTCTCCCACTTCCAAAACGTTCTGCCTCAAGCATTAAAGCCACTCCTCCATCCCTGAGTGGTGTCTGGAGAGCTGTCTGCCCTCAAACTGAGATGTCACACAGGTAAAGCACACCTCAATAAATCAGTCTCCAGCAAAACTGGCTGCATTTGAACGGCTTAAACCCCCAGAATCCAACAGCCAGAAGCCCTGCAAGGATGGCAGGATGGCTGTGCTGGGGACAGGGAATCCTCCTGGCACCTGGGCACTGCCAAGCCAGCAGAGCAGCTCCTTTGTGCCGAGCACATCAGCAGGGCATCCCTGCTGAGCTGATCCACTGCTGCTCGTCCCATCACTGCCACACTGCCAGAGATCTCTGTGTGGTGACAGCCCCCTGCACACCCTTCTGGGCCCTGCAGACACTGGGGGGGAAAATTCAGCTCCTCTTTGTTTCCCATTGCCCATCTTGTACCACAATAACCCTGCCCTGAGGCAATGTCCACAGGTGGCTGTGCTGCTTCCCAACATTCCTGTGCTCCAGGGAACCGCTCAGCCACTGCCAAGGCCATCATCTGCCTTTAATGGAGTTAGGATATATTGGTACCTTTAAAAACCCAAAATATTTCAGAAAATGAACAATTCTGATTGTTCATAATCCCTGAGAAAAAGCAGACAAGCTGGAACAGCCACAGACCAATCTGTGTTTCAGCAAACACCTTCCCTGATTGTGTGCAGTGCCAGAGACTGAGGCTGAGTCCAAAAAATCTCTTTAACTTCAACACCTGTGTGTATCAGTGACAATCCAGGATAACAACTAACACTGCAGAATGGAAAGAGGGATGAGGGGCTTTGCTTCAGGCCAGGAAAGATGAATGAAAGAACCCTAAATGCCCAATTCTCTTCCTCTTTTCAGCAAGGCCTGAGGTCTTGATGCCTCAACAGAAAACAAAGGGCTGATAAGGAGGAGGACAGCTGTTCAGTTTTTATCTCCTTCATGGTGCAGGGCATCAGGCAATGCCCTTAAAAGTGGGATTTTTAAATCAAACTGATTTTGAAAAATGGTCCTGTGAGGTGACAGGGCAGGGAGACAGGTAAGCAACAGCATGAGGATGGACAGGACTCATCCAGGAGCAGAGCGCCAGCTGGAGAGAGCATGGGAAAAGAAAAGCTTCTTTTATTTTTTCAAATTCAGTGAGTGCCTACTCTCAGTGAGTAGGCACTCATTGAACCTTTTCTGTCTGAAAAGTTATCAAAATTATTGTGACAGAAAGTAAAAACTGGAGGCAAGGACACAAGCCCGGCAAGGACATTGCATTCTGCAGGTAAAGCTGCCTGCAAGCCATTCAGTAACTGAGGGATCCTGCACAGCAAATTGTCTTGTTCTGTTTGCCTGCTTTTATGAGCTGGCAAGGTGATCCTGGCATTGAAAACACTTTGCTTCTCTTGGTGGGCTCTTCTTCCAAAGGAAGAGGGGCACATCCCTGACTCTGCCAGCTCGGGCTCCCCCAGCTGAGGGGGAGCATGGACAGGGTGAGTGCCCATCATGAGATGCTGTAAATGTTATTTACTGTTGGCAGGCAAAAAAAGAAAAAAAATTAAGAAGGAATCTGACTGCTGCTTAAGACAGTTGATTTCAACAGCTCTGGTGGATAAACCCTGTAAAACTCTATTAGTTAGCAGGAAGGCAAAAAAATAATCCTATTATGTTATTCCAAAGTAGGCCTGTATAGAACCCACAAGTATTAAACTCTATTAAGGCAATTTATTTTATTTTACTTTTCAAGGAATTGTTTATCCCATAAAATTCCTGTATCAGCATGTGCACACTACTGCACAGAACTTACCTCCAACACCTCAGCATCCTGGACTTGGCAGTAAAAAATTTGGAGAAATCATGAAGGTTTATTGATAATTCTTTCTCATAGATATAAAGAGGAAAAGAAAAAAAAGATTCCACCCATGACTGATTCAGGTTATAGGGGAAGGCAGTGATAAAATCTGCAGAGATGTCAGACAAGTAAAGGTCTAACTGATTAGAAAAATTGAAAACCTGGAGTGATGTTTCTTTACAAAATTTGATACATCATATTTTCTATAGTTGCCATTTCAAGCAAATGACTCAACTGTTTTAATTAGTCTGTCAAAATAACAAGAGGGGGAAAAAATGAGGTCACATTTCAAGCTTGTCTCTTTTCTAATTTTCTGGTTGGAAAAAAAAAATCCCCAAACTTTCAGAAACCCAGATTCTGAGGGAAGTGTCAAACATTTGATTTTCCCCACATACTCCAGCCAAGCTGCCTGTGCTGTTTCAGGGATGGCTGACACAAAACTGTCTGCTGCTGTCCTGCCTTCCAAAGATATGGACCCCACAGAACTCCTGCTGCCTCCTTGGGATACAGCTACTGATACCTGAGAAAATTAGATCTTCACTGAAGTCAATTTAATATCAGGGAAAAGTGTTCCCTGCCAGCCTTGGCTGTCCCAAACACCTATTTATCCATCTCACAGGTGTGTTACACAAAGTGGCAGTAGCAGCACATGCAGATGGAATTTGACATGACCTGCAGAGAGAGGGAAAGGAAGAATTCACTCAACCTGTCCCACTCAACTTCAGATCACAAGGGGAGGTTTCAATGATAAACCACATTTTGTATCATGAGCATTTCCATTTTAGTAATCAGGAGAAAAAAAAACCCTTCACTAAAGATGCTTAATAAAGACAAGAGTTTTGGTACACACTTGAGTTTCAGAGCTCTCCCTTGTCCAAACTAACAGGCTGAGTGTCAAAAGAAGGAGTGACATGCCCATAGTGTCTAAGTTTAAATTTATTTAATACGAAAAAAGTTTACAAATCCACCATGCAATCCACCATGCACTCAACCTGGACCTAGTGAGGCTGAAGTAGGACTTGGTGCTGCTTTACCCACAAAACTCTTTTAGCTACAGAGGTCTGAGTGGTTTACAAATGTTAACTAAATCAGTTTTACTGAACCCGTGTGAAGAATAAACCGAGGACACAGACAAAGGAAGAAATGCTCTCTTTCCATTCCAGTTCTCTAGCCAGGAGACCAGGCCTTCTTTCGTAACAATTTCATACAGAAAATGTTATTTCATCCTACAAGTCAGCTAAGTGATTTGACTCTTCTACTCACAAAGGAAAAGTATTTCTAAACAACAAATAAACATGTGCCTCTTATGCTGATGCAGTTATTAGAACAGACTTTATAAATTATTCTCAGTAGATTTGGACCCAGAGGAATGCTCTCCACCCGTCTGACAGTTAAACCAGGGGCAGTAACAGAGACATTCCAGATTTCTAGGGAGCTTCTGCAATGATCTCTGTCACTGCCATTCCTAACTCCTCAACATTGTGCCCAAAGGAATAGGTCCTTTTAAGAACCCAGAGCTCTCCAAGGGGGTCATATCCATTGCAAGCAAGTTAAACTTACTGAATCCATTAACATCTTGGCAGCTGGAAGAAAAAGCTTCTTCATTGTGAACAGCACTGAGTTTGGTGGAGGTCTTGTCAGAAGCAGCCACAGGCCCCATCTCCCTCTGCGTGCTGGTCTGAGTCTCCTTCTGCTTCTTGGCTAGCTTCCTTTGGGGTGGTTTGGAGAGGGGAGAAAGCAAGGTCAGTTTGCCCTGGTTAAAAGCAAAACAATGGCAAAATGTTTTTGACAAAATTACCCCACTTGGTCAGACATGCAGGGCATGTGACAAACCACACACCAGGAAACCCCACGGCCTTTTAATGTAACCACTGGAGCGCGATAAATATCGTGATACCAGCCTGGAACTGTCCCTGCCAGCCACTCATCTGGCACAAACCTGCATCACCCCAGCAGTGGGAGTGCTACCTCAGCCTTGGACAGGGTGCAATGGGTCCAGCCCCTGCAGCAGATGCCTTGGACAGGGTGCACTGGGCCCAGCCCCTGCAGCAGGGGCCTTGGACAGGGTGCAATGGGTCCAGCCCCTGCAGGAGGTGCCTTGGACAGGGTGCAATGGGTCCAGCCCCTGCAGGAGGTGCCTTGGACAGGGTGCAATGGGTCCAACCCCTGCAGGAGGTGTCTTGGACAGGGTGCAATGGGTCCAGCCCCTAAAGCGCTCCAGGAGGAGCAGAGGGCTCAGGATGGGAGCACTGCTCACTCCAGTGGGGCAGGACAGCTGCATCCATCCCATGGGATGCTCTCTGAGGCAGTGTCAGACCTGCCTCTGTGCCACCAGAGAGCTGGAGCAGAGCTCTGTCCTGTCCCCAAGCAGAGCAGTGAGGGCAGCAGCCTCCTGGAGCCTGATCCAAGCTCCAGCTGCTCTGGGGATCCCCAGCCAGGGAAGAGTGGGGCACATCAAAGGTTGGAGTTGTTTCAGCAATGTCCAAATACGCCCCTGTTCTGGAAAAGGGGTCTTTTCTTATTTTGAGGAGGCAGCAAAAACTTTGTCAAAAGCAGCAAGGCTGCCTGCTCTGAAAACACTAACAAAGCTGAGAACATAAGAGGCTCCTTTTTTGCAAACACAGAGAATAATAAAATGGAGAGAAGCAGGAAAAGTGAGCTGCTAAGCTTCCATTGACATTTGACTGCCCTGTGCTTCATTCGTATCAGAGAGCAAAACCCTTTAAAAATGAATGTGTGACATTCTACAATCCACACCTTGAAAAAATATCACACAAATCCCTAGCACCAGCAAAGAACTTTGCTCACACAACTTCCCCAGATAGGAAAATAAAACAAAATAAAAGGGAGAAAAACAGATTACTGTAAGAAGGAGCTTTAGTTTGGTTTTTTTTTCCTATTCTCCAACTCAAAGAAGAAAAAAATCCTAACAACTGAATCATTTTGCAAAGAGGTTTTTCTTCTCTAAAACAACATGCTTATGGTAAGTACTACCCATCTTTTAAACTTAATTAGGTTCTAAAAAAAGAAGGTACTCCTTCCAACAGAGTCTATCAGGCTCTATTTATGCACAGAACATGTCAGAGTGGCATTTACAGGCAAGTTCAAGCACAGAGCTGAGCCCCAGCCTCCAGGAGATGGGCAGCTTGGCCACTTACACTTGTTTGCAAAGAAGGGTCAAAGAGAGCTAAATCCTTTGCCTGTGTCTGTGGGAAAAGCCTGTTTTAAAGAAAGATAATCCAGATCAGGAGAGCAGAGGTTTACAGAGAAAACTCGGATGTTTGCCGCAAACTTTTGAACAAGCACATCTGTCTCATCTGCTCAGCCAGTTGGGGTTCAGCCATTTACAATCAGTGGCTCCAATCCAAGCCCAGAGCTGTTCCAGTTTGGGTCCATCATCCCAGGGGGCTCACTCAGATCCCCCCAAACCCCCAGGGGGTATCACTTGTGCAGATGAAGATGCAAAGAGGGGAGCAGTCCTTGGGTGATGAAGCAAAAAGCTGGTGTTTCATGATGTTAAAAGCTTTGCTTCCACTGTTCAGCAGCGTTGGCACAGCCAGATTTAGGAGCTGTGAACTGCAGACATGGGAACCCCTGGGTTTTTGTGCTGTGGTACCTGAAGTAACTACAATAGTCTTGAAGTGTGTTAACCCTGCCCTGTGGTTCTTTTAATCCTGATGGTTTGCTAATCGTACATGCCTGTGTGAATTCTTTGGCAAGAGGAATTAAAATCACTCAGTGGGAAACACTAATCCAAAATGCAAAGTCCTTAATAACAAGCACTCTGGACTGCTGGGGTGAGCCACTACAGACAACCACTCCTGATGGTTGAAAATGGTGAGTCAAAAGGGGTGACTTCCTCATTCCATGGAGGTTAAATTGTTTGTGGCAATAATTATCTGTAAGTCCCCATTGCCTGGTATCTTTTCGGAAATGCCAACAGGCTACAAAGAGCTGGAAGTGGCAAACTTGTTTTGTCTTTGTGTGAATGAACAACAACATTTCTGCATGTCCTAGGCAGGAGAAAAATAACCCCAAACCCAAGCCCCTTAGTCCCCAAAGGCCTGCTTACAAAAGCCCTATTGCAAAGGAGTTCTACCTGGTCCTGTAGAAGACAGAGAGGCCCCTAAAACATTGGCTTGAATGCCTAAAAAGAAAAGGTGACATGAGTTTAAAGTTCTCAATCTACCTCACACACACAACCCGGGTCTGCATCTGAAAACGCCACAATTGTCTTTCAACAGGGTCTTATTAGTGTCCACCTTTCTCCCTCTCTGTTCCAAGAATGTAAAAAATTCATCTAAATTTAGAGGGAAAAGGAAGACAGATCTCTTTTGAGGATTTCAGAGCTAAGCTTGCCAGACACATCAAGGGGCTCTCGGCTGCTGAACGTGCCTTTTCTGCTGCCGTTCCGTGTCTAGAGACAGTGGCAGCACAGGACTAAGCCTATTTGGTCCTTCCCATCATTATAATTCATAGAAAAGATTATAAAATCAAATGACTAGCACTTTCCAGAATGCCAGGGATGTGACTTAAAACCCACAGCTAGGTAGAGCTTTATTTCCTAGCACGTCAAAACGCCTTTTGGAATTGGAAAAGCGTTTATCTAGAAATGCTGTTTCCAAAAATAGGGTGCTCCAAGAGATCTCTGTGAGTCACTGACAAGCCATGCCAGTGACACTGCCCCCGCTGTCCCCACTGCCCTGCAGAGCCACTGCAACACCCCAACAAAGCTGCTCTGGGAGCATCAGTGTCAGTCAGGGGCTGGCTGTGTGTCCAGCTGACACCCCCCAAAGGAGCAGACTCTTCCCCATTCATGCACTGTGCAGCTGAAAGGGGGAGGAAAAAAAGGACCAGGCAGATATCGGGAAGAAGAGTCTGATGCAGTCAATGCAGAATGTCAGGATGGGAATGAAATTATCTCAATGCTGGTTTACATCCAAAGGTGAGGGAAACGTGGCAAGAAGAAAGCAGTTTACGGATGGAGTTTTGCTCTTTCCAGTTTGAGAGGGTTTGGAAATGAAGAGATGATGTTTGCAAGCACCACACACACACAGGAGGGATGAGACAGAAAGATGCTCAGGGTTGAGTGAAAAAAATGAAAGCAGCTGTATAATCAGGCAGTTGATGCTGACCCCACTAAAGCAAGGAGAAAAGCCATTGGCAGTGAACACAACTAAATGTGAATTTGGGGGGGGAAATATGATGGAGAGTTGATTCAGTTATTTTTTGGAACTTCTACTCATATCAGAGACTAGACATAAAATCTGAAGCACTTTATTAAAATTGTGGGAGTTTCACTTAAACAGTCAAGGAATGCAGACTTGGTATCAAGCACAAACCATTTACTGCCACGGGCATTAATCAGGAAGCTCCAGCAATATTTTCTGTTAGAAGTATCTGCAGGATCAGATTCCTGTTTCGTGGAGGTTTGGATGATTATTTTTTAAAAAGCAGCTTCAAACTCTTCTCCAACTTTTTCTATCAATTCTACATGCATGGACATTAAATCTGTAACTGCCACTCCTGGAGAACTCTCGTGCATGTACATTGACAGATTTAATTTCAGATGTTTCGTCAGGATGGATTATGTACACTCTGGTGTAGATTTGCATGCACAGGTAATTTAGACATTAGGTATAGATCACGTAAGTTAAACGTGAAATTTCCTCCTACAGACACAAATTGCATATTGCCCTCATTTTGAGAAAGTAAAAAAAATATATTTTTTTCCTTTTACAGAATTGTGTGTAGCAACAAAACCCCTAGAAGCACACATGTAATTTGTGATGGAATCTGCCCCAATTTAAGGCAGGCAGTGATGAGCCATGCAAATACCAGGGAGCAATGGTCAAACAGCAGATCTGTTGGAAAGGATCTCCATGCCCTGAACCTGTAGATGATAAATCCAGTTTGGAGGAATGGTTTCATGCTGGTTTTAAACCAAGGGCATGGCACTATAATCTGGGTGATCCTGTTGATCTGACTGAGGGCTCTGCTGCAGCACTGCTCTGCAAATCAGACCCGTGCTACAGGAGCACACACAGCAGCACACGAAAGGGAAAGCTGGAAAATATGATCTACAAGGAAAGGCCAAAGGAAATGTGGACCTTTAATCTAGAGAAAAGGAAATCAAATAGGGCTGATAGGTCTTCAAAGATGAAAAGACAGCAGAGGGGAGCTGTTCTCACAGCCTGCAGGGGCTGGGCAATGAATGGGAAGCTCTGTTCATTTTAAACTGGAGGAGGGCTCCATGCAGGAGGAGCTGCCCATCCCTTGGGCAGTGGGGCAGGCAGACTGGGCAGTCCTGGTCACCACTGGGGTGTGAGCAGAGCCAGGGGAATGGCAGCTCAGAGCACTGCAGCCTTCTGCCTCACACTGGGGGCACCTGCTCCACGCTCCAGGTTAAAGGTGTGCTCCCTCACCTGTCCCACCTGAGCTGCCTGCAGCCTGAGCAGGGCTGGGAGGCAATTCTGCCCTAAGCACCTGGGCAGCTTTCCCAGGGCACTGCAAAGGCAAATCCCCACCTCAGCAGGGCTCTGACAGCTTCACTTGTGCCTTCAGCACCTGCTCTGATGAAGGCAGGTTGTGGCAGGAGCAGAGGGAGGCTGCTGCAGTGAAGCTGCAGTGAAGAGCAAAGGCGAATGTCACAGAGCAAATGTCACAGGATAGGAGGAAGTGAAGTAAAATAGAGATAAGTCAAAAGATGCCCTGAGTGTTCTGCAGTGTGGGCATACAAGCTCTTGAGAGCATGATCTAAGCTTCACTTGATCAAATTAATCACTGCTTGTGGAGGGTTTATTTTTATTTACATTTATTGTTTAGTTTTGCTTGCAACCAGAGGAAGTTTAGATAAGCCAGGTTCACGTAGGAGCCATCCAGTGAAAGTCTGTTGGTCCAGACAGCCACAAACCCTGACATCTGCAAGGTTTAGGCTTGCAATCACCATACAGACACATTCTAAATAACATCTCATCTACTTTCTGCATTTTGATATATTTTTTTTAAAATTTGCTTTCATTAGACAGGCCTAGCCACTGATTAACGATCCTGATTTCCATCATCTGATGAGAAAAGCACCTAATGAGAATGTTTCTTCTTAAAATCCTGATTTAGCAAGCTGACCTGTGCAGGCAGATCCCACCATCCATGGAAATACAAGGAGATATTTATGTGGGAATGTGCTTATACAGAGGTACACTTATAAATAAAATAAAGGGATGTTTTTCTTTTCAAATGTCCCACAGATGGTGGCAATAAATTCAGCATAAACTCTGTTATTTAGAAAAAATCTAAATATATATTTAGTTTAATAACCTTTGAAATCTCTCCTATGAAAAGAAACTCCCAGCTTAAACCACCCAACAATTAAAATTGATGTGAAATTCCAGTGGGAGTTGAAGGGGCTTCCTACAGTGCAATCGTGTCTCTGGAGCTCTGGCCAGTTCAGGGGAAAAGGAAAACATCTTGGCCATTGAGTGCCCTTTTCTAACAAATAACATTAAACTGAGTGCTTGTAACACACACATGAATCTCTGTATTTCCAGAAATTCTTCCCTGGTCTCATATTGCTCTTGATTAAATTTCATTCTGCAGCCATTACCCAGTCCAAGAGAAAGAAACAAACCAAAACAAACAACCCACACACAGAAAACATTTCCATTTATTTTCCTGGTGAGCAAATAATAAAATCATGATATGGATTGCTGCAGTTGAAAATACTGCTGCAAAGGAGGTGTCTGTCACTGAATGCAAACCCTTCTGTAAAGTGAATGAATTGCTGTCTGTGTTTTACAGCTTCAGCTGGGAGTAAAACCAACATCTCCCAGAGCTGGCTGGGTTGAACTCTCACACTGCCCATTAAATTTAAGTGCAGAGAAACAGCAGCAGCTCTGTCCCAACCTTAGACACCATTGGTGTTGGTGTAAATACAGAGTAACTCCTCTGAAAAGGTTCAAGCATCACCCTGGGCACAGGGATGCAAGAAATGCACCAGGACAAGAACTCCTAATCCCACCTTCCTCCTCACAGGATCTCAGCTCACGGGCAAGCAGCCTTTGCTGGTGGGTAAATGAAGTACACAAGATGATGCTGACCCAGCATGATGAGTTACAAGTTAGGAATTGAGGCCTCCTGGGTTGTATTTCCACTTAAAACATGTTAAAGGTCTTTATGGCCTTCTCTTTCATCCTTCCCTATGTGTTGTAGGAAGTTTTCAATCAAATGTTGCTATACAAGAACCCCATAACTATTTACCTACAGCTCTGCAGGGCCCAAAATAGCTGCTCCTGTAAGTGAGTATTTCAGTCTGGTTTCAGCAGTCAGAGCTGCAGGTACTCAACCATCACAGAATCAGATTTTCCAGTCCTGAATTGCAGAACACAAGACTGGCTGAGGGCAGAACTCCAGTCTAGAGATCACCAAAAATGTTTTGGCCTGTCCCTGTAAAGACCAGGTACTCCTGAAAAAAGTCCCAGTGACTTTAATAGAATTATTCAGAACTGTTTGGAAGAGTTAGGATATGAGATTTTGGTCTCTAACAAGAAGAAATGCCTGTATAGAAGATGACAAAGGGTTGGGAGGAATTATCTGAAAGCAGACAAGAATTGCTCTAAGAAACACAGCTTTGAAGTCCAGAAACTGAAACCAAACATGAAGTGATACAGTCCATATGGTCACATTTAAAGATCTGCCAGCAGATCTATCTGGGAACCTGCTTTTCAGTACTGGTAACTCATTCAACTGAATTTGCTTCAGGACTAAATAATTCATGCAAGGTCATAGCACAGAAACCAATTCTATTAAAAATAAAATCTGTATATAACCATATTGCTGCTGGTTTTTTCACAGCATTTCAAATAAACTTAAATCCAACCTCTCTGCTCATAGGAGTCCAGAGCAATTGGAATCAAGTTTGGCTAAGAATTGCACAGTCCTTAGCAATTTCAGATCTTCATCTGCAATTCTAATGAAGAATTTTGTGTGAAACATGAAACTCAGTAGAACTTCACTGTGTGCTCCTTCATGGGCTCTCCTGCTTTCTTCCCTCACTACTGGAACACCCTTTAAACCTTGATTGTTGTTCAGGTGGGAAGAAAAAGCAGAGTTTGGGTTTTCCCAGCACAGGGAACAGACCCAGTGTCCATGTGAGGCACAGCACTGACCTGCAGAGCCTGGTGCTGGAGTGCCCATGCTGAGCTCTCTGCTGATGTGTTTCCTCCACTCTCAGGATGCTCCAGCTTGCAGAGCTGTCCCTGGGACACCACCAGCCCAGAGCTAAGAGTCAGCTCTTTGCAGAGCTCATTTTGGGTGTGGTACTGGGCAGGAAAAGCTCTGTGATTTCTGCAGGCTGAGCTCCAGTCTCCACTGGCTCCTATGAACACTCAGCTTTGCCTGATGGCACCTCTGGCTGTCCCCTGGTGTGCTGAGCTGCATGCTGGACATCTGCCTCACTAAACCTTATTAAAGCCCTTCCTTCTGCCTCTGCTGCAGCTCACTGCAACCCCAGGCTTGGGTGACCCTCCAGAGGCTTTTTCTGTTCACTTTTCCTGAGTCACTGCACTGCTCCCTGAGGAAAAAGGGGTCTAGCAAATTGGCCCACAGCAAATAGACCCCTTAAGGACCCCTGTGCTTGCTCTGGCAGAGCAATCCTCAGCTGACTGCTTAAGGCAATGTTGTGCAGCTCTAAAATGGGTCACAGAGGGCTTGGAAGTTGATTCATCTTTTTACACACACAGATCTCAAAATGAAATGAAGCAGGGAACATGCTGACCACATACTGCCTGCTGGAAAAAGACAGAACTATAATGGGAAACCTGGCACTGGATTTCTAAGGCAGTGGTGCTACTGGTTGTAAGGAAACCAAACAGTAAAACATGAGAAATGTGCAGAAGAGGAAAGGTTCTGGCAATAAATTCAAGCAGCTCATAGCACCTTTGGGTTAGAAGCATCCCCTACTTTACACTGTTCACCTCCTCTTTAATCTGGTTACTTAAGGTCAAATTTCATTCTTGGTGAAGCAGTGTGAGGTCTAGAGGAAATGGAGTTACTCTGCATTTACAATTACATCTCTGGGCAAATTCAAGACTTGTGATGGTGTCCTAGGGCTCCTCACATGCTTGGAAAGTGGGAAAGGTTCCTCTTTCAATAGCTTCCTGACAGGTCATGGGGAAACAAAATCCCTCCAAGCAGTGGTGTACAGGGATCCTCCTTTGCTCTGTTCTTTGGACATAAAGTAACTCATTTAGAAAAGGCATCAGCTCCCCTTAAAATGGCAGCACATTGACCCTCTCATTCTGCTGGCCTGCTGAACATCTTCCAGAAAAAAGCACCAAGATGAGACAAAGAGGAACTGCAGGAAGGGGTGAAGGAGGCAGCTCCTGGAGCAGCAGGCCAGGAGGGGCTGTCAGGGCTGACATGGCCCTTTGGACAGCTCAGGGGGTTTCAGAGCCCTGACAAGCCTGGCAGGCTCTGGGGAAAGGGTTGGTGTCAGTGACAGGGCTCCTGCTGCTCCTGAGAGCTGCAGAGGGCAGAGCTGCTCCTGTCTGCAGCAGCAGCTGCCTCCTCCAGCCCTCCCAGCCCTCTGAGGCAGCAGAGGTGTCCAACTCACTTCTCCAGGACTTTTTTCCTCACATCATTGATCCAGCCCTCTCCTCCTCTGGATCCTCAGACAACCATTATCATGGCAGAAACAGCTTGGCCTTGATTGCTTCCCAGCCCCTCAGTCTTTAGGCAACAGATGGCTCTGGAAGAACCGATGTGTGAAGCATTTTCATGTGCCTTAACAACTGCCTTAATTATGCAGCATTGTCATTAGGACTGGACAGGTGATTTAGATCTGAATATCTGAACCACTTCATCATCCAATGATCTAAACCAACACTCAGAACCTGGCAGCTCCAGGAACAGGGATGTTTGCTGGGATAATGTCAAGTTGTCAAAAACCTTAAGGTTTTTAAAAAGCTGACATCCATGGCTGAGAAGTTCCCAACAATAACTTTCAGGTGTGAATTTCCCCGAAGTCTGGCTAGGAGCAATAGACAATTTAAAAAGGTGCACTTGGGACACTCTGTATTTGTCCATTAGCATTTACAGAATCACAGAATCATTTATGTTGGAAAAGATTTCCAAGATCATCAAGTCCAACTGTTCCTCCATCCCTAAACCCTGTCCCCAAGTGCCACATCTACACAACTGTTAAATGCCTCAGTGATTCCATCACTTCCCTGGGCCACATGTTCTGGTGCTGGGCAGCCCTTTTGGTGAAGAAATTTTTCCTGATATCCAATCTAAAGATGAATATCCAGTTTGAAGAGCTATAAACCATGACTGACATATCTGTGGACATTCATATGTTTGCAGGCACAGCTACAGGTGCACTGGGAAAATGGGGAAAACATAACAGCATGCAACTGGGAAAATCAAACATGAGAAACACAAGCTGCTGGAAAGACAAGGATAAATGGAGTGGTTAAAACAATTTAAAAATGAAAAAAAATACAACAAAGCACAAAATTATCAGAGGGTGAACATGCTCAAAAAAACCTCATCCCCAGTCAAGTACTTACAAGTAATAGGAGTAGGAATATGCATTTCTTCTAAATATTGATGGCCAGTCAGATGAACAAAATATCCGAAAGGAGAAAAAGAGAAAAGCACATAATTAGGTTTAGATAATCTCCAGGCTTCTTTTTCAATACACAAAGTATTTGTGCTGTTTTCTGTACTGAGATCCTATTCGCCTACACTTGTTTCAGGAGCTGTATGCTGGTGAGGAATAAATAGATACTGAACTGGAGACAGGCTGTGTTTCCATTTCTGCCACCAAGAATAAATCCCCTCACCTTTAATTCCCTCGCTTTATCATGTCAGTAACATGGGCAATGAGACTTAATTTTGCCTCTCAAGTGCTTTGGTATTTTTGAAATGGAAAGAAAGATGTCAGAGCTATTAATACAAATAACAATAAATAGGGAAGTGACAATGCAAGAACGCCACAATTTTGGAATATTTAGACAATGAACAAATTGTCAAATGATAAATCAAGCTTCATCAAACTCTAAAATGCAAATAGTTCATTAACAATTCAAGCATCACTCCATATTTATAGCTGAGCACTGAGGGCATGCATTAGCTTTCTGCATCACTGTGATTAAGCATTTTCTATCTCAGTTCCTCAACAATTCATTTCACAACATTTTGAGCAGCACCACAAACTGAGCCTTGGCAATCAGTTGTAGCTTAAGAGGTGATATTTTCCCTTTTAGAGCTGGGAAGGGGCTTCTCTGAAGAGACTGGTTCAGGACAGATCTAGCCCAGGGTATTAGAGATGTACCACCAGCCACAAGAAGCCACAGAAGCAGCAGCAGTGGTCAAGACAGGGAAAAACAGTGAAACAAAAACTTCAACCTATTGCACAGCTTTAAAACCCCATCCTTGAAGATACTGGGATGACTGGGAATCACTTAGAAATACAAAAGCAGCTTTCAAGTGTTCACTTTTATGGTTGCTCTGAGCACAACTTCCAGAAGCACATGTGGAAGCCAGGTTCAGCTCATGACTGTGCACAACCACCCTCCTGTGCTGTGCACACATGGGATAAAGAACAGTTCACCAGGGTTAAACTGGAGTAGCATGGTTTTCCTGCTGATGGCCTCTGCTATAAACCTGCTCTTTTGCCCAGATTCCTGATGTATGCCAAGTTGTTTGAATGGCACTGATTCTAAGTTACACCTGGATGTATTTTAATTAAATGCTATTATCCGCTGAAAGCAGCAATTCTCCAGGACCTAGCAATGTGATTGCCACTGAGCCTCCCTGTGAAAATCCAGGTTCCACTGAACCTCTAAACAAAGGGAATCATGAGCAAGATGTAGAAAATGAGAGCACACACAGCTGAACCCCTGAAATCCCCAAAATGATTCAATTAAGCCAAGCCCTGTGAGAAGCCAGGAGCAGGGCTCACACAGCTCTATCGACTGGAACTGTTCCCTTGAACATCTTGCTGCTCTTTCTGCTGCTCTCCTGTCTGGGCCACAGACATCTGGGATTTCACCAGACTCTCAGCCCTCATTAAAAAGCTGCACATCCCTCCAGGCTACAGAGGAAAGCTCAGAAAGGTTTGCTCCATAAGGACAGGAAATAAAGGAAGACAAACAAAAGGAGGGTTTAGGTTTTGGAATTGGACATTTTGGCTCAAATTCTTCCAAAATATGCAGCCTGAAATAAGGACTTACTAAAGAATATTTCAAAGCTTAACTGTGAGAACTGGTCAGAGTTATGGTTCAGTAAAAACATAACCTGGTTCCAGAATGTAGAACACAACCCAAACCCCTGCCTGGCTCCCACCAGGGACACAGGGGGGACACTGGTCACTGGCTACGCAAATGTCCCTTTCCCTAATTCCATCCTACAGCTTGGGTATGCTCTGCCCAAGAGGCTTTGGGGTTTTATTTAATTAGTTTAAGGTACCAACCTAAATCCTAATCCAGACTAAGGAGCTGAATTTTCATAGGAGTAAATAATCCTAGACCCTACACAGTCCCAAATCTCCTTTTTTGCTACTGACAGCAGTTTAAAGAACTTATTTACAGTGCACCCATGACGGGCTGTCTGATCCTATTTATTCAGTCTCACATTTAAAGGGGTCAGTGGAGGCTTTGTCTGCTCAAACACACCAGCCTGAGAGGTGTCACATTCTTCACTCCAGGGAGATACAAGTCATGATTACATCAGAATTAAAACTGCCCAGATAAAATCAGAACTGACCAAAATCAAATCCTCTGGGGAGGGACAAAGTCAAAGGGTCTTTTCTCCTGAAAAAAAAAATCTTGTTTTTCTTGCTCCGTTTTGTTTTTACAAATTGATTTTGTATTCTCTGTTACACAAATGCATTTAAATAACATTAAGGAAAAAACAACAAGCTCCTTAGAGAATCAGAAATATTTTCATACAATAAAAATTAGCTATTTCAGGATATGTATCTGTTAATGAAAGAATGTGATTCTGCATTTGGTGGGCACATACACTCATGTGGGCTCTGATAACCACCTCTAACAGGTTAAATTATCACAGAGTCACAGAGTGGTTTGGGTTAGAATGGACCTTAAAGATTATTCCAATCCTCCTGCCATGGGCAGGGACACCTTCCACTGTCCCAGGCTGCTCCAAGCCCTGTCCAGCCTGGCCTTGGACACTGCCAGGGATCCAGGGGCAGCCACAGCTGCTCTGGGCACCCTGTGCCAGGGCCTCACCACATTCAGAATGAAGAATTTCTTCCTGATATCCAATCTAAATTTAATCTTTTTCAGTTTGAAGCCACCCCACCTTGTCCTGTCACTACATGTCCTTGTATAAAGTTTCTCTCCATTATGTGGCAGCAATTTTTATGTCATGTACATGCAATGATGATGCTATGACTCAACTCCTGGAGTTAGTAGGTTCTCAAAAGCAAGAAAACCAACTGTTCATGGTTTTGATTTTAAATGCTGTGAGACAGTCATGTTTTAAACAGAAATTTACATGTACACTCAATTTTGACACAGATATACAGATATGGAAAATTTAGCAGACTTTAGACAACCCTGAGTTTCAAATAAAACTTTCAGACAACAAACATAAAGTCAAACCCAAATTTTCCACTGCATAAATACACTGGTTGGCTTAACTTAGCTTCACCTGTCTGCCTAAACCCTCTAAAACTTTATCTGCCCCCAGAAATTTTTGAGTTCCTGGAATTTTTGCCATTTGTTCTGCTGAAACTGTGAGCAACTGAGCACTGCTTGCTCATGCTGTGTGTCTGAAAGGTTCCAAGCAGTGTGCTGCTGACCTGGTGAGTCCCACAGGAACAAAAGGAGGTTCCTGATGGTCCCAATGCTTATCTCAAACCAGAGTTATCTCAAACCAATGTCTTCTTTCTCTTCTAATCCCTCTCCTTCCTCTGCTCTCTGCACTGGTTAACAAAATGCTCCATCCAGGAAACCCTGTGCCTGTTCCCAATGAGCTGGGATGCCCTGGACAGTGGACAAATGTCACTGGGGCATTTTCCAGCTCCATTTGAAGACAACATCTCAAGTTCAGCCCATTAAATTATTTTTTCTGAATTGTTGCCTTGCAAGGCTCCACTATTTGGACACCAAGGCCTTGGTGCACTGGGAAGGGAACTGGTTTTTAAAATGAGGATAGTGCAAACATGGAATGCAAGAGCTTAAGCTCCAAGTGCTTCTGTTTGCAAATTAAAAAGAGAACTCTGTTGTTAAACTGTTCTGTTGGAAGAGCTCAAGCTTTCAGCTCTGCCCCTGCAGAAGTTCCAATCAATTTGTGGTCCAAATCAGCTTCTCCTTTCCTTAAAGCTGGTCCCAACCCACAGCAGCTTACAAATGAAATGAGCCTGACAGGCTGAAGTTCATCTTCAGGGAACACTTGTCCATATGTAGCTCTGAGCCCCAGCTGGACACGGCTGGTGATGCCCATCCAGGGGAGCCCAGAATGGATGTGATCAGCAGCTCTGGAGGGGCTGGCAGTGTGCTACAGCCTCCCAAACCTCCTCCTGCACTCAGAGCTTCTAAATGGGAAAAGATTTTAAAGTCAATGAGCCAGTTTATTCCTTATTTCAGTGTGTCTTCCAGTGGGGATCCTTGCAAAGTGCAGCAAACAGAGATACAGACTGCAGGGATGCTGCTTGTCTGCCCTGGGAGGGGCTGTAGAAACAACACAGAGGAAAATTGAAATTCCCAGGTCTAGGGGAATAAAAGGGAGAATTTAAATTTCTAATACTCCCACTCACCTCCTTTCTAATGTTAACTTTGAAGAAAACTGCCCAGGTTTACAGAGCCTGTGACAAAACCAGACAGAGAGCAAAGTTCTGCCCATGGGACATCACAACCAAATTCACCAATTGCTGCTCCAGGGACCAGGCAAGTTCAGCTGAAGGCCCTGTGCACTGTCTCAGGGGCCAGCTCAGCTCAGCAGGACCTTGGGAACTTTCACACAGAGCACATGGATCCTCAGTGTCCAACCTCTGGGACTCATTCTGCAGTACCAGGAATTTTAATTTTGCTTGGGGGTTTATCTATGCCATTTGTGAGACAGTAACTTCTGTTGTAGCAGTCAGGACAGCCAAAGCATCAGAAAATTCAAGGGTTGAAAAAATGGTTGGGATGAAGCAGCCACAGCTTTCTCTGGAACCCTGTGCCAGGGCCACACCTCTCTCACAGGGAAGAATTTCTTCCTAATGTCTGATATGAACCTCCTCTCTGTCAGCTTGAAGCCATTGTCCCCTGTCCTGTCACTCTGGGCCCTTCTAAGTTGTCTCTCTCCATCTTTCCTGTAGCTCTTACAGGTCACAATTGGGTCACTCCAAACCTTCTCTTCCCCAGGCTGAACAATCCCAAATTTCTCAGCCTTTCCTCTTAGGAGAGGTTNGGGCCACACCTCTCTCACAGGGAAGAATTTCTTCCTAATGTCTGATCAAAACCTCCTCTCTGTCAGCTTGAAGCCATTGTCCCCTGTCCTGTCACTCTGGGCCCTTCTAAGTAGTCTCTCTCCATCTTTCCTGTAGCTCTTACAGGTCACAATTGGGTCACTCCAAACCTTCTCTTCCCCAGGCTGAACAATCCCAAATTTCTCAGCCTTTCCTCTTAGGAGAGGTTCTCCTTTTATCCCTTTTATCTCCATGCTACTTTGTGACTTATCCCTAGACATTAATTATCAATTAATTATCATTATCTCTTTGCAGTAACAACCATTCTTTTGTTGCGTTGGCTCCCAGAACTGGTATTTCTTAGCTGTCAGTGTTATGTACACAGGCATTAACTGCTGCTCTCTGTCACACATAAAGAATGTTTTATCTTTATTTATTCTTCCTTTGGAAACTACAACAGTGTAGCCCAGAAGTCCAAGATGGAAGCAAAGCAGAAACTCACCTTCTTTTGATGGTCAGCATTGCTCCCAAGAGGATAATAACAAACATGAGGAGACCAGCTATAACTCCAGCCATCTTCACCGTGCTGTCAACTTGCTTTTCAGGTTCCACTGCATTGGAATTCTGGGTGGAAGCTCCTTAAAAGATGGAGGGAGAGGAAGAACAAGATTAAAAAAAAAAAACTTTCTAGGCAAACTGTGCAATGATCCACTTTAAATATTCATTTGAAAGCCTAACAACATATTTGCAATCAAACTGCAATAGACAATTGTCCATCTAACCAAATCTGCCTTTAATGAGGGCTAATGACAGATAATTCAGAGCAGTAATAGAGTGTAAAATCCCAGTGTAGTGCAAATGACTCTAATATTTTACTAAGTTATACTGTAATGGGGCATTTACTCTCCTGAAGCACTCAGCATGCACCCAGGAACAGGAGAACAACAGTTCTAATTTTAATCTCAAAGAGTTTAAATGGACTTGCAATCCTTACTCATTGAAATAGTGAGCACAGTAACATGTAATAATAATAATATTTCTGGCAGAAACTTTTTTCCCCTCTAAAATCAGCTCACATTTGTGTTTCTCTGTGTCTTGGAGGCCTGGCTTTTTAAACATCCCATTGCAGATACACAGGTAACAAGCATTAATCCAACATACAGAGCACCCTCCACACAGAATCATGGAATGATTTGAGTTGGAAGTGACCTTAAAACCCATCTCATTCCAATTAATTCTCATTCATCTCCTGCCATGGGCAGGGACACCTTCCACACCACCAGGCTGAACCTTGGAGCTCCAGCCTGGCCTTGGACACTTCCAGGGATGGGGCAGCCACAGCTTCCCTGGGCAATCAATTTCAGAGCCTCAGCACCCTTTAACATCACACACCAGGCAAGACTTCTTCAGCCCAAACAAGACAGCATCATTTCTATTTGAAATTTTGGGAGGTTTTGTTTTGTTTGTTTGTTTTTAACAAGTGAAACCTACACACCTGAAAATAAAACATATTTAGGAACATTATTTGCACAGCATTGCTGCTCTGACTGAACACCTTGGAGAAAGCTGCCCTCTGCCCTATTGTTGAGACCTCATTAGTCCTCATTACAGACCTCAGCTCTGCTGCCTTCCCTGCTTGCTGCACAGAGTATTTCCAGATATAGCTTAAGCAACTGAGCTTGATTTAGAAAGCCCCACAAGATTTGAGTCATGGCTACTCTAAAGACTAAATAAGTCTATCTTCATTATATTCCTGTTACACTTAACTGCTCCTAAAAATATCACCAGTGCAGTTCACCAAGTTAAATGAATTCATGTTACACGAGATCCACTCTCAGCCTGGGTTTCACCTTTGCTGCTGGAGTCAGCCAGGTTTCCTCTGCAGCTCAGATGTGGTAGGGAAAGGGAATCAAAGGTGAGCACAGAGGGCTGACAGCAGAAGACAGTAATGTCCTGCTCTTTAAACAGCTCTGTGCTGCTGATCTTCAGGAAATCTGAATCACTTCTGTTCATGAAGTCCCTTGCTCGGGGAGAGAATATTCAATCAAGTCCATGTGTTGGTGAGGCAGCAGTGTTATTGTCACTGGGGTGTTGTTTGGCCTTTCTGCCACACGTTAAGCTGCATATGCTTTAAGAGATGAGGCACTGATAAAAGCATGGCTTTATTTCTCCTGCAGCTAAGCTGTTAATCCACTTTAGCCAGAGCAAAACACAAAATTTACCAAGCAAAAAGGGCTGGCTCTGGGAATCACACATATAATTTTCAGCTTTTGCCCCTGACAACTCTACCATTCTGCTGCATTCACCAATTTGCCCGTTCAGTTAAGAGTTCACTGATAACTTCTGTGCTCACATGTCTGAAATGCATTAATGGGACTCCTGAGCATGAAAATAAAGTATCAGTTGCATATTCTATCTTTGTTTGACAAGCTCTCCCACAACCCTGCAGTAAATGTGTCCAAGAGGTGAGCTGTGCACCATCAGACAGGCAATCCCCACACTGTCACACAACAAAGGCAATGACAAAGGTACAATTTCTCCCTGAAAATGGCTAAAACTCTATTCATTTGAAGTGAAAGTCAGAAGTACTCCAAATTATCCTTCAGCTGAACTGCACTTACTCCTGTGACCCTAAATGATAGGTGTTGGAGAATGGTTTTCTACTATAAACAGCACAGTCAGACGCCCCTCATTTTTGTACCATCTGAATACCCTCACGAAGTGTGAGCTGTTAGAATGAAATAAGAATGTGCTGTCGACTCCATCTTCCAATCCACCAGATTGGTTTGATTTTGCCAGGCTGTGGCTCGTTACTCCAGGCACTGTGTGCTCAGAGTGTTTTTATCTGATATTTCCCACCCCACTGCAGGCTCCTGCAGTTCCGGGAGGAGAGGAAAGGCTCTTTATCCATCCTGACACCTCCACACTGCTGTGACCAATCCACTCCCATCTTCTGGGCATCTCTATCTCTCTTGGCAAAGGCCAGCAATTCCTTTAGGCTACCAGCCCAAGCATTTGTAAGTTGTCTCAGCTAATAGTGCCCAGGAATGGAGAATATGGCAGTGTCAGCAAATTCCTGGCTCTGAGATTCTCCGAGCCTTGCAATGAAACATTACTGCAAAAGTCCACTGTTTCCCTGCTCTTCTGGCATATTTTCCATGCAGATATCTGAATTTTCCCTGGTTTCCCACCTGCCCTAGCACCAGCTGCAGCTAAGAACATTCCTGTCCTGGCAGAGGAGCTCTGTGAGCTGTTTCCTGCAGGAGCTGACTTCTGCTGCTCCTGACAGAAACACTGGTTTAGAATTCAGTTTTGCTTCTCTCCCTTATGGAGATGCAGGATCTGAAATCCTCTGAGCACAGCAGCCCACAAAAACTGCTCAGATGGCCATTTCATACCAATATCCTTAAACACACTTACAAATCTCTGCACTGCTGTATTTGAGGGGCCACCCTCTTCTTTCTGGAAAAGCATGCTTATATATTGCTGGCATTAAAAAGGAATGAAAACAAACTATAACTGCATTTTCTAGTGGTTACTTCCACCACATTTCCTGAAATGAATTGTTCCTTGTAACAGGAGCTGGATGCTGGAACAGTAAGACACAGAGCAGGTCACCTCTGTTATTAGTGTGTGTATTTCAGTGGCACCCAGAGCCCCCACAGAGGGCAGGACCCCATTACTCTGCACTAACATGAACCAGCACAATTTTCTGCCATAATCTTGCTTTCTTAATAAGGGAGGCAAATGATAGAAGGAAGGGCCAGAAGAGTGAAGACTGTGGGTCCCCTGACTCTCTGTCTGTGCCTTATCTACTCCACCAGGCCACTGCTCTCAGAAATACTCATTTATGGAGTGTACAAAATGCACCATCATCCCAGGAGCCAGAGCAGTGACCTGACTCTGACTTTTACTGACATTCACCCAGATCTCCATTGGTCAGTCAGAGCTGTTTCAACATTTCAGTCCTTTCCTAGCAACCCAACTGACTTTGTTTCTCTTCAGCCTCTTCCAAAATTCCCAGATCCAGCATCTTGCAGTGAGACAGAAGAGAGTGCAGGAAGCACATTCACGGGAGATGCAGTTCTGGTGATGCTGCAGAGATGCACAGAGAGCAGGGCAGGGGCAAGTGGCCAATTTCCCAGAGCTGTCCAGCTCATCAGCCCATGAGAAGTCAGGTTTCTGGATCATCACACACTGATGCTTTAATTAAGGTTGTAATTAAGGTCTAATCTGGCCATGCTGCTGTTGATTCATAGGAGCACAGAACAGGCTGAGCTGGAAGAGACACATCAAGATCCTCCAGGCCAGCTCCTGTCCCTGCACAGACACCCCAAAATCCCCCCCTGGGCACCCCTGGAGCTCTGTCCAAAGGTTCCTGGAGCTCTGGCAGGGTTGGGAATGTGCCATTCCCTGGGGAGCCCGGGCACTGCCAGCACCCTCTGGGGGAAAACCAGCAGCGACATCTAAGGGAAAGATACCATGGCAATCTCTCTCCCAGCAATTTCTGCACAGGTATATTATTTGAAAGTAAGCCACAAAATAGAAAGCAACCTTCTCTGTGGAGGTGGCACTCTGAAAAACATGCAGGAAAGAATGATTATTGAGTGCAGGTAGCTAAGCAGGGCTGGTAATACAAGTTTCTTCCATAGAACCTATTTCATAAACTGCAATTTGAAACATTCTTTACTTTAGGCAGCGATTACAATATTGCATTTTAAAAAAAATGTTACTGCCAGGAAAAAGAATTCAAAAGAGCCATAAGCAGGAGGAAAAGTCAGGTATTTATGTGAGATTTCCAGCTGGTGAGGCACAAAATCCTGCAATGGAAGTGGCACCACAATCACCAGCAGCCAAGACACTAGAGGAGAGAGAAGATCCCAAAGCTTGACAGGAGAAGAAAAGAAATCAAATCAAATTATTCTAAAGACAGCTAGGTCAAATATTCAGAGTCAAAA
>VWYP01015256.1:83024-135971 GCA_013400435.1 Pycnonotus jocosus
TTCAGAGAAAAAAAAAAAAAAAAAAAAAAAAAGGCAATGGAAGGAGGGAGGGACAAAATGAGAGAAGCAACACAAGAAATGGGAGGTTCAGCCACCTCCAGGGGACAGGAAAGACCCAGCAAGGGGACAAGTCTGGCAAGGAGGAGGTTTGGATTCAAAATTGTAACACCTAAGAGCACAGCTTCTTCAGAAAGAAATCTGCTCTTGGAACAAAAAAAAAGGAAAAAAAAATTAGGAAAATTACTTCAGAGCATTATTTAACCCAGAAAAATTAATGAAAAATATTGGGCTCCCAGTCATTATGTGTTGAAATGATCTGCACAATCAGAGTAATTTCTTTGCAGCACATAATGGCCAGGCAGTGGGCTGAATGTAAAATCTCCTAATAGACCTAGAGGCTTGTATTCAAAAGACAGCTATTCTCAAATCACTTGTAAACATGATTTCCTTTATTTATTTTTTTATGGTGCTTTCTATGTGAGTGGCCTACAAATTATTAAAGCAGCTCTGCATGCAGGAATGTTTTCCCTCATGTCCTCAGCTTCTGATAATCTCTATATCTGTAAAACACAGTCTGATGTGCAAACACAAGGGCAGACAGGTATCTCCAGGAATGATAACACTGAGATAAAGGTGGAAGGGCACATTTTACATCTTGTAGTGGAAATAGCCCCAGCTCAGTGTGTCAACTGACCACACCCTGCAGCAGTGTATTAGCACTAAAAAAAAAAAAAAAAAAAATATCTGTGCATGATGCTGGTGCTTCCATGAGCCAACAGAATGGAACAGCTCATCACATCTTAAAGCCAGATCCCTCTTTGGTTATTTCTTTGTTGCAATTCATTAAAAAATGAGTATCACAAAGAGGATCACCACACACAACGTCACTACACCGATTTTCCACCTCCACTTATCGAAGACTGCAAAGAACACAGGCTTAAGACTATAATGAGACACTCTTATTTCCTTAACAAAGCTAAAAAGGAACAGACAGAATGATGAGAGCCAAAAGCTTTCAACCATATTCTGAGCTGAGAGAGCAGCAAAACAAAGCAATCCTGGAGAGAAAGACAGACCAGAATTGGTATGAGGGATTTTCAGGCTTACAGGTGGAATCTGTAGGAGGATGAGGGAAAACACACAGTGAGGCATCAAGATCAGCATTGCTAAGCTGAATGAGAATTAAAAAATAGCTGTAAGTGAATAATTGATTCTGGAGATTCCAGGCAAATCCAGCACAAAGGCTTTTCTTTTCTCCTCCTGTTTTCCTTCCTCTCTCTTCAGAACAGGAGCCCTTAATTTGTGCTAAAAGCAGATAAATGGTCCCCAAGAATAAGAAAGGTTTTAACATTTCCCTTGAAGAACAGCTCAGCTAAAGAGAGTTGCTGTGATGCCAACAAGTGATGTGATGGTTCAGGGGGTGAGAGCACGCTTCTGTTTTAACTCTTCACTTTTGCAGAACTGTACTTGAAAACCATAGCTCAAAATTATAAAAATGGAAAACAAGTACAATTATCAACACGACAACTTCAAATTTACATATGTGACTTGATTTTTGTAAAGCCTTGGACACAGGGAGATCAACTTTTTGACTGATAACTTCTCAATGCCTGGCAATTGTGTGGATATGTAACAGATTCACCACAATTATTGACTTTTCCCCAGTCAGCCCTCTCTAAGGAGTTACCCTGCTCTCATCGTGATTATCATGAAAAATCCACACCCCCAGCAGCTGCAGGAGCTGCAAAACCAGTGAGCAAAGCCCAGGAATGGGCAGAAAGTGAACACTGAGGTAAAGTCACCTTTTGAGCCCAACTGGACCAAGGTCCCTCAAGCACCAGGGTGAGCTACAAACACCTGCCCTGAGAGGCCTCAGGCCAGCTGAGTGAGCAGCATGGAAAGGAGGAATTGTCAGTGTGGAAAGGAGGAATGGCCCTTCCAGCACAAGGGAATCAGCTGGGCAGTGTTGGGAGTCTGTGTACACACACCCCATGTGTGCTGCATCAACACCAGGACAATCCCTGTGCTCTGCCAAGCTGAGCCAGCACTTCCAGGCAAGACTGGAATGAAGATTTCTCTTTTCCTCAACAATAATACTCCAAAACAGTCTCACAAAATTACCCACCTTGTCATTTTATCACATATCCTAATGCAACCATACAGTTCTATTGTCCAGCTCCTGGAAAAAGCTCAGAAGCTTGTTAATATCAACTCTGTTTCTGAATTATTTGCTTATCAAAAAATCTATTTAAGGAAAGAGGGATCATGTATTATTGACAGTCCTGGGTCTGCCATGCCTTTGGAAGCGTTGTTAAAGGACACTGACCACTATAATCTATTTATGAAAATAATTTTAAGTGATCTGTACCAGTGCATTTTAAGGACCTGCCCAGAGGCTGACCCACCTCTGAAAGGATCTGCAGGTATCAGGGAATGGAGACAAAATCCTGCTCACCCAAATGAGTTGGTGTGAGGGTGTGAAGGTCAGGAACATGAAACCCCACTGTCCTCTAAAACATGGGAGTCCCCTCCTGCCTCCCCCATGCTGCTGCTCCCTCCCCTGTGCAGAAGAGGCTCCAAGGGACATCCAAAGAGCTTTTCCTGAAAACTTCCAATAAGAAATGATGAAAAACAACCTCCTACATTTCATAAGCGAGGAATCCTCCAATGCTCCCTGCATTCAAACGAAGTAAAGCAAAACCAAAGGAAATCTTTTCTAAATTTGACCTTCACTTGTGGCTTTCATGTCCAGCTACTGACTTTTCTTCAATTTCCACTCCTTTACCTGGCTACCAATTTACCTGCAAACAAGGATGAATGTACAGTGGCTCAGGGCCAGCCACAACACAGGGCCAAGAGCATCCTCTCATGCTGCCCTGATCTTTTCAGCCTTCTGATGTTTTTGCACTCTTCAGTAGAGTTTCTCACAGATTTCATGTAAACAAAGTGATGTTTTTGCAACCGTTCCTTTTTGTTATCATTCCTTTCCCTAAGGAGGAGACAAATGATGGACTTCTAGTTTGGCCAACGTGGTTGGAGAGGTGGCAACCTCATCCTCCAATCCATAGTCCTTGTCAGAAATCTATACAACCTCAAGCAGAAAAATAAACTTCCTTCTTCTTGTCTCTATACTCGACTCGAGTGCACCTCGTTCATTTTGTGTCCTACAGCAACACTCTCCCACCAGGTGGGTCTTGAAAAGAGGCAAAAAGAGGAAAAACCTCCACGCTGCTCCAGGTAAATCCTTGTCTGCTTTGACTCCTGGAGGGCTTGGCTCACACAGCTGGAATATACATTATTTTCATTTCTCCAAAGACCTTTCTTCCCTGAAGCTACTTGTGTCCTGGCAGTGCATGCTTTGAATCACAAAGGTGAGGTTTTCACAGTCTCCTGTCGCTAAACTATCCCAATTTTTATCTTAAACACTGTGCTTCTTCTCCCCTTCCCTCCAGCTGCTTATTTTAATTGGGGAGCCCAGGATCAGGGTCTGGCAATGCAGCAGAGCTCTGGAGGAGGTAATAACCTCTGGACACTGGGCTGGAGATATCAAATTCAGCTCACTCCCGGCCTCATCCCATCCTGCACTAATTCAAAGCTGTGCCCTGGGATAAGGAAGCCCCAAAAGGGATTGTGATACACGAAACTTGTGCTAAAAAACAACTTTTAGAAGGCAGAAATTTGTTCTGGGGGGAAAAATACCCAACCAACCATTTTCACGCATTCAACTTAAAAAGTGTGATAAACTCCTCTGAAATAAATAGCACAAAACAGAATAAACCTGTCAAAGGAATAATACTCCAGTGTATTAGAAGACAAAATGCAGCAACAAACAGATTTGAAGTGGGATTAGATGTGTTTAAAAGATACATTATCTGTCTACAAAACCAGAATGTATTTCAGGAAACAAAAGAAGCCTCTTCAATGGATTTGAGGGAGCAGGAGTTATTAAATCAACAGTTTTCATGTGCAGCAAAACTGTGTGGCAACAGCAGGAACTTCTTCCTTCCTCATTTTCCACTGGTTTTTTTTGTTGTTTTTTGTTTGTTTGGGGTTTTTGTTTTGTTTGGTTTTGTTTGGGTTTTTTTTTGGTGTGTGTGTGTGTGGTTTTTGTTTGTTTGTTTGTTTTGTTTTTTTGGTTTTGGGGGGGTTTGTTTTGTTTATTTTGGTTTTGGGGGTTGGGTTTTTTGTTTTGTTTTGTTGTTGTGTTTTGTTTGTTTGGGGGGGGTTTTTGGGTTTTTTTTGTTGTTGTTTTGTTGTTGTTGTTGTTGTTGTTGTTGTTGTTGGTTTTGGGTTTTGGTTTTTATTTTTTGGGGTTTTTTTCAGTCTCCCCCTCCAGCCCAAGATTTCCCTAGTCACATTTCAGAGCCAGGTTCTTTGCTGAGGTTTCAACATTCTCCCAGGAAGTTTCCTTCTTTCTGTGCTGATGCACTACCAAAAATCAGGACCTTTTTTTCCCAATGTATTTGAACTTCCCAGTAATCCCAGCACCTTTTCGCCTCTGTATCACCACAGCTGTCCTGATCTGTAAATAATCAGGATTGTTGAATTATTTCAACAATTGAAATAATTGTTGGGTGAGGAAGTCATAACTAGGCAGGAATAACCGTGCAGCACTGGAGAGGAGTATTCCTAGAGAAATATAATCCATCTAAACACTGAAAGAGCAACCCTCCCCTCCTGTTAATCTCATGGAATGCTGTCACATCCCAGCCACTCATTCTGTGCACATCAGGCTGAAGCAGAAGAACCTATTTCCACAAGCTGATGGGCTCTCCCCTCTATATTTAAATTTTCTGGAGTTAATGATGATCCTGATCCCAGTGTTACATATGATGGGGCAATTTTATGGCACACAGACCTCCAAGTTCCTTCTGATGGAAACTGCCAAACCCTTGAGAGGTTCTGAACCTCCCCACTGTGAGTGACTTTACTCCCCACTGTGAGTGACTTGCTGTGCTGGGGCTCGATTCTGCAGCATCTGTGGCTCCAGCAGAAGTTTCTATAGAAACTACAGTTTCTAGAATTCCTCTGTTCTTCTGCAGAGGGCTCGCAGAATCAAATTTTCCTTTCCTTGCCACCGTTTCTCCGACAGCAGGACTCAGCTGTCTGTGAATAAGCACAATAATCAGCCCCAGGGAATGGCACAGCTCCTTTCATGGGAGGTGCAAGCTCAGCCCTGTGCACACCCAGGGGTCACTCAGCCTGTGCAGAGGGGGCTCCATGGGGCTCTCCCATCACACTCCAGTGCTGCTGGGAAAATTTAGGAGGTGTTGAGCTGACCCTCAGCACAGGCAGATCTCCACCCCAGCACTCAAGGACTGCCATGAAAGCACTGCCACCCTTTACACGTGGTTAGAGCAACTGTAAAAGTAATTTCTCATGCAAAACAAGTATTAAGCAAGAAGTCATGAAGCTGCTCAGACCTCTGGAAGCTTGACCAGTTTTCCTTTTCCTGAACTGATAATCACCTGTGCTCAAGAGGCTGGGCGGGTTTCTCGTGGTCACCTGGTGTCTACCTATCACTGCTAAGAACAAGCAAAATGGTTCCCAGGCAGCATGCACAAGACAAAAAAAAAAAGGAAAAAAATAAAAATGTACCTCATAGTGGTTATTATAGTTCTGTTCTTTCATTTGCAAGAACTCACATTTTAAGGAAAGAAGAAATGAGTATCGGGAGATAAGGAACCATTAATGAGCCCTCTGCCTTGGTTTCAATTACACTGTGAAATTAATTTAATGCACTTTAGGAATACAAGAGGTAATCGCTCTCTCTTGGTAAGAGGTTGCAATTTTCTCTAATAAAGTGTCGATATAAATATGTTGCTTTAAGACAGGGAGAACAAGTCAGTTAATTCAGAAAGAATGGGACATATTAAAACAAATGCTGTCAAGGAAACCAAATGGCAAAACCTATAAATAACCCATCTGAATGAAAATTGTATGGCAGAGAGCTGGTAAATTGGAGTTTAATTATAAACATGTTTAAAGAGTGTTTTATGTTAATGAGATGCATCCGAGTGCCTAATGCTGTGAAAGATAACATTAGTTCAGTAATTAAAAAAACTTTTAAAAAATTTTTAAAAAATAGGAGTAGCCCACGTGAGGAGGGAAGTGGCAAGAGATCTGAGACCAAGGAATCTGAAAAGAAATGCACAGGCAGATACAGAAGGTTCATAATGTTTAACATGCTGGCAGAGTGTGGGATGGCTACACAGGGTGGACAAACAGCAGGGAGCTTTTCTGATGGATCACCCAGGGTCACCCAGCCAGGGCTGCTGGGGAGTCCCTGCCCCTGGCCCTTCCCACAGGCACCACCCGGCCCTGGCAGGGATGGATGGAGGGACATGAGCTCAGGGGATGTGCTGGGGACCTGCAGGCTCTGCTTTGGAGCACCTGCTGCTCTGGAATGCTGCTGCCACCCCCTCCTCCCACCCTTTAATAACCCAGTGCAAAAGGATTTGAGAGCTTTTTCTTGCCACCACAAGAATCAAGTTCATCTAACCAGGAGCAGCACCAGGGAACTGGGCTGAACTGAACAGGGCTCATCTGAGCAGCCTATTTCTGCCTAGAGAGGAGGGAAGAAAGCTGGGAAAGCTCCAAAGCTGCCTGTTTTGTTTTTTTTTAATTTTTTTTTAGTGGATTAAACCACTTTTAGCGAGTGCTCTGCTTTCCTTTTCTTGGTGTTGAGGCACTGGGGCACAGAAAGCAAACTCCCTGGCAGCCTGCTGGGGGAGAGGCGGTGGAACAGCCCCGTGCGTCTCTCAAGTAATTAAAGAGACTCAGCTTCTGAGCAGGTGCCTTGCAGCAACACCCAGGATGTGTTACAATCCCCCAGTAACACATGCCTAACACATTTCACTGCCTAATTACTCCCACACTCACGTTTAGTGCCCTTGTTAATCCAGTACTTCAAGAGAATTCTTGCCTTGCTTAAGCGTGCCTCGATCCTAATCTTCCTGTCACTGGTGTAAATCAGAACTCATTTCACTGCTGCTAATGGAGCTGCTGCAGTGACAAATGTCTGGGAATGGGAAAATTAGGCCTCTATTCCAAAATGAACATTTAGTCTGGCATCAGTGCTATGTATTTATTTTTGTGCATCAATTTTTTTTTTCCCCTCTGGTGCCAACTCAAAGCAGAGCTTTTAATGCTGAGATTATTCCTGACTCCAGAAAAGGGGTTTTTTTGTCCTGATTCCCACCAAAGACACCACAGTGGCATCCTCACTGGCAGCTCTGTTGGTTTTGCTCAAGGCAGACTTCAGGTGTGCTCGTTCTACCCTCAGAAAAACACCAATGCAAATAAAGAGGAATCCAGAGCAGTGCCATTCAGGACAATCAATATGATGAGCAGACAGAAGACAGCACAGACACAGGAGGTCATCTAGAACATTCCAGCCATCAGCCTTCGATCAGGACATGGTATAATTCCAGTTTTGAGTCTCTGTGCATTGCCCCACTGCAGAGAGGGCAGGTACAACACCCCTCTCCAGAGCTGTCCCTTTATCCATAGGGGGTTAATGTATGGTAGGAATGCAGCCTCAGGACACAGGGAAGCTGTGGGAAAGCTCACAGCACCACACTGTTCATGAGCTGCAGCTCAGCACTGGCAGCTCCTGTGACATCCCCAGCTCGTGGTGCTCCCTGTGAGCTGTACCCAGCCCTGCTCCTTTGGAGAGCCCAAGCTGCCTCCAGCCAGCCACAGCTGGGGCATTCCAGGCTCTGTGCTGAGAGCCAGGCTCTGGGAATTACAGCCCTGCAACTCAGAGCCAGGCCAAGAGGGAAATTTCCACAGAGATTTCTGCACTCCACACAGAGGAGTAAGATATCTACCTATAAATCAAAAGTGATATGAATCAAAAGTGATATAAATCAAAAGTGATATGAATTGACACAGCCAGAGTAAACACTAGAACTACCATCATTTCTTGTCCTTTTCCATTCAAGTCAATAAAGAAAAAAACCTGAAGAATAAGATCACCAAAAAGCAGTGGCTCTAGACATCCTCAGGCTCTACCCATCTCCTTTGTATCTCTTATTAAATTAATCCTAGCAGGAGATGCTTTTTTTTTAAAGAGATGACATTTAGAACCAACAAAAGGAAGGGGCTCATTGACTGGGTGGCTCAGTGACTTTTCCTGGTGACCTAACAGGGTTAATGAAAATTATCTCAGATTGCAGAAGTCAGCTGAAGGTCAAACACTTATGGGACACTTTACTGAGGTACCCAAATCAGAGAGTGCAAACAAAAGGTCATGCAAGAATGGGAAATATTCAAGCTGTGTAAGTTTTCTTTTGAATAGTCACACAGCAAATATCTTTCCTGCTAGCAGGACAACATTCTTCCACCAACTCCAGAAAAATGAACACCTGAAATGGAAGGAACTAGAGGTTTCCAAAAATTAATTAATCCAGTATCTCTGACCTCATGAAGAGACTATGCTATTGCAAAAACTTGTGGAGATTCATTTCACCCAGTCCTGCTCTTGCTCTTTCTACCACCAGGAAGCCAAAATCAGGTGTTTGAAATGGTCACATTACTATCAGCTGAGAAAACTGAGAGGAAGGACACACATAGACTGAGACACACAGAATGTTTGTAACCCAGAGAATGAAATAAATAAAGATTTTACAAGGAACCTGTAAACAGGGAAGGAACAAGAGGATATGGGGAGCATCGGAGGCACAGATGAGAAGGAGAAATGGGAGAAATGGCTCCTCCTCCTCGGCTTTCAGTGGTGACACAACTGCTTACAGCCCCACCAGTTTGCATTCCCAGTCTGAGCAGGGCAAACAGCAGCACAGGTGGGAACTCCACACTGCACCTGCACCCCAGTGCCTGGCTGGCTGTCACAGCCTGGGGTGTCTCCACAGGGAGATGGAAAATGCTCTCCAGTGGGCTAAGAGGGTTTCTTTGAGCCCTCCCAACTCCTCTGCAAGTGCAGATGCAGAAGGGATCAGGAGAAAGGACCTTGAAGTCATTAACTTCTGCCACAAGTAAAAATAGACAGGAAAGAATGGAAAAAAATGGGCTGGTGCCTCAAAGGATTTCTGGGTTCCTGCCAATTTGGGTGAACTCTCAAAGCCTCCACAGGCAGTCATGCAGGTATTTCAGCAAAGCAGCAAGATTACAAGCTGGCAAAGCTAAGTTTGGGAATGGAGATCATTTGTAGCCCATGGCAATACCCAGTGTTTCCCTACAGCTCCTGTGCAGACTACAACCTGTGTTGGGGAAATCTTTTCACAGCTACTCTGTGTTACAAATAAATTCGTGTCTGACATCTTTTCTGGAAAAGGAGCCCCTGGGGTGATTTTGAAATCTTTAGAAGAGTTGTTAAAAGCAGCTGTAAACTCTAAGAAGGAGCTCAGGTGTTGTCACTGTTGGTCCCTCAAGAGCTGCACCTTGTGAACCAACCTGGGGCTGTTTGTCTTGGGTTTGCTCTGTGTGACCCACCAGCCTGGTCTGTTCTGAGCTCACCACAGTGAAAATCAGGAATGCTCTCTCCTAGTTTGTTCAATTATACCATGAAAATGGCGTGATGTGAGCATTGTGCCCCGCTGTGTACAAGGTTAGGCTTACACGAGATCTCCTCTTATCTACTTTGTACAGTTGTGGAGAGAACAAATTGAATAGGAAGTTAATGTCACTTTTTCAGTGTTGTTCTGCCAACAGCAAGAACAGTCCTCAGGACAGAAAAGCTGTCAACAGAATGAGGAGAAGGAGGAACCACAGAGAATTATATCCTGCATTAAAAAAATATCAGAGGCCACAAATATAGTGGAGTGGTCCTGAAAACTGTTGTTCTGCCTTGGCAATCTTCTTTTATAAAAAAAAATAAAATAAAAGAGGAAATAAAGAAACTGGTTCTTTGGCTAGGAACTGTAATCAAGTTGTGCCACCACTGCAGTTTTTACATTTCTGGTATTGTGTTTTGCAGGAAAGAGAGACCCACATACCTTTTGTTGCCAGCCGGACACAGTTGATTTTTGTTTCCTGAAAAATAAAAAAAAAACACAAGAAAAATATATAGGAAAACATCACCAGTGTGTAATTTGGCCATCTACAATAAACACATATTCCTTAAAAAAACTACTAAAAATACATGTATCTTTTCTTGCACTTCATCTTTGAAAATACCACCAACAGTTCTTGTTGCATAAAACACTCCAGACTATTGGACCTGCCTGCAGTTGGTTCTCTTAAGTATTGAAAAGTTGGGAGTGACAGCACGTTTCTCCACACTCCATGTGTGAGTGATGGGTCCCACATAAGTGCCTGATTAGCTAATAGAATTTTCCAGTTAAATGACCTGCTCTGTAATAGACTGACAAGCCTTGGGTCAAAAGTACACGCCACTGTACATCTCATTTTCATGCACCATTACTGCAAATTTCGCAAATTGGGTATTTATTTAAACACATGGCAAACAGACACCCGAAGAAGTCATTTGAATATCTCAGCTCTCTGATGGATGTGGAGCAGACCAACATTCTGTGCTGCTGCCTGTGCCAAACGAGCTGTTCTAACAACCCTCACCACTGCAGCTCCTCATTGCAGAGCTGGGACAGAACCCAACGCTTTGTGTTCAATCCGCCCTGGAGCCTGCAGAGCTGCAGGAACAGGATTTGGATCTGAATGTTGTGTTTGGCTTCACGAGCAGCTCAAACTCAGCAGCTTTCTCAGGCCACCTCTGCTGCAAACACAGCCTTTGTGGAGTCCCCAGCTCCTCATTGCACAGCCCTTCCTGGCAGGGGTTGCTGCTGTCCAGGCTGATTGCCATCCAAATGGGAATGTGCTGCTTGGTTAAAGAGCTGCCTCTGTCAGGCTCTAATCTGCTGCAGGGTTTGCAGAGCACTTTATGCCTCTGCACGTCTCAGGTGTAATGAATCCAGCATAAATTACTGTGCTAACAATGCTCCATTAATATGGATGCTGTCTGTACTCTCACCCCAGCAAAGCACTGCTGAGCACCTCCTTCCATCCTCAAACAACTGGACAAACCTGGTGGAAATGTGAATTTGCTTTTGGAGAGAATTGCTCCTTCTGTGGCAAATCCTCCTTGGCTGGAGCAGACACACACAGCCCCACTGTGCCTTCTCCTCATGTTGCACACAGGAAGGGGATGATTGTAGGATCCATGCTGGGAAACACTGGGAATCACAGCAGCAGTTCCCTCTGATCCTTTTCTGTGATGCCACACATCTGGATACAAGCCACCCTGTGTGCAGTCTAAAGATCCTCAGGACAAACCCTCCCTTTGGCCTTGCCTCCAAACTCTCTAAAGGAAATCCTGCATCCTCGAGGACAAACCATGCCCATTTCCCAGCCATATATTGTGCTCCAGAGTGGGACTGAAGCTCTGTTTATCTCAGCAAACCAAAGACATCTCTTTGGTAACACCCCTTTATCCCTCAAAAATCAGCTCCCCTGCACAGTTTGCACCACCACTGGCACTGCAAGGGCACCACAGGTGCACACAGAGCTCCCCACTCTCCTCTGCCTTGTGTGAGTTTGAATTGCCAATTATTCTGGAAATCCAGTCTTTGTTGCCACTTGTGATGTACAAAGCAGGAAAAGCCCAGCTTTGTTTTCAGAGCTGTCTCTGCACATGGTGCTGGGAACCAAAAGACAGAGAGATCCTGATGTAATTTTTGATATACAACAAGCTGACCTGGAAATTCAGCAATGAAGTGTAAAATAAAAAAATAACAGGGTAAGATTTTTGCAGTCTTCAAGTAGGTGGACACTCGCTCATATTTTATTGAGGAAAATTTTCTCGTGTATTTGTTGCTTTCTTCTGATTTCAGAATGTAACAGAAAGCTGGAGAAATTAGTCAGTGCTGGGAAAAAGAGGAGTCTAGGGTGATCCCATTTGAACATGTGTGTATTCCTGCATGAAACCCTCCCACAGGGTGATTTGGGAGGACAGAATTTGTTCTCCTTGCATTCACTGATGGCTGCACTGAGCACAGCCACAGCTGTCAGGAGAGCTGGCACTGCCAAAAGCAAGGGCTAGAGGAACAAGACATGGATTTCAGAACTTAATTTCAAATTGCATCTTCTGGGAAGAAAAACCTAAAAGCACCTGAGCAGGCACCAGGCTCCCAGCTCCCAGGGGTGCTAAAATTTAAAGACTTGAACTTAGTTCATATTCTGTGTTATGGTTGATTATTCTGTTGCTTTCCACTGTTCATCTCTTTGGTGTCTCATAAAAACAAGATTCCTTTCAATTTACTCTATTTTTCTTTGGTTGATATTGAGAATTGTAAGTTTACATGATTTTTAAAACAAGAAACTGAATAAATAAATACATTTCTCCCCCCCAAAAAAAACCCCAACAAAAACAAACAAACAAAAAAACCCCCAACCCAATCATCTCCCCCAAAAATGGTAAATCCACTTTGCCACATGTTTGTTTTCTGAAAAATATTACTGTTGCTTCAAGGCACTCTTGTGTACACAGTAAAGTTCATGGAATGTTAATGGGCTGGAAGGCACCTTAAAGTGCCATAGGCAGGGACAGTGCTTTTATTTTTATTTTTTCCCTAAGCTACATTTCCCATCTTGCAATCTGTACACACTACTTCTTGTCCTGTCACTGCAAGGTGCTTCTCTTTAGCCACCAGCAAAGCAGGAATAAACAATGTGGGTAATTACCAATGATCCATCCAGATTGCTCAAAGCAATGGCAAGAAAAATAATTAAATAAAGAGATAACAATAGAAGTTTTAGGGGGAAAAAACCCCAAATAAGTCCCCAAAATTCAGTCTATGTGTTGTTTCTGAGCATTCTTTCAAATGCTGCAAGACTTAATTCCCATTTTATGGTATCATAGAAGTTTTACAAGGCCTTATACATCTACAACAATCTTAATGATAAGGAAAAAGCCAACATATTCTGCGTATCTGTTCCATGTTATGGCTGAACTCACAGGAATAACTTAAATTAAGATGCCAGTACTGCTTCAGCTCTGTATCACTGCCAGGTTAAGGCAGACATTTTACAGCCAGATAGTAATGGAATGATGCAGGCACATTCTCACTGAGATCCTGGAACAGGAAAACACTTCATGGCTGCGTCCTGCAGCTCTTCATGCAACCCTCACTTTCCAACATGCTCCATATCCTGAAAGCTCACTGCAGAACGAGCCCATCCCCATGCCTACCTCAACATACTGATGGAAATTTGTTTCCTGGAACTTCTTTACCAATGAATAAAAGAAGATTATGGTGTACCCTCACTCAGGGCTGAAGCCTGGCTCTATTTTTAAGCCCACACACCAGGGACACCTATGAGCACCGTGTTTCAGGGTGCTGGCAGCCTGTTCCTGCAGGGAGGATCTGCACCCACCATCAGCACAAGCTGGGGACCCTCTGGAGAGGGACCTCTCTGCCCACACAGATCCTGCCCACAGCCTGGAAACTGCACACCATCAGCCTGCTTTGGCATCCCCCTGAATTTCCAGGGCTGTTTAAAACATTCTCTTAATATAGCTTGATTCTTTCATTTTAGAAGCAAAGGAGCTGCTGCTGTCTACTAATTACTGAGGTTTCTAAATGCACATTTCACTCAAGTGAAATGGATGATAACAAGATGAGTTCTGCCTCTGTCTCTTCAGTGTTTGGATGGGAACAATTTTCTGCAGAAAAGGGCTATGAGGGCAGCAGGACATATGTTTATGTGACAGCTGCGTCTTCACAACCTAAAAAGCCACATGATCTTTTTTTTTTTTCCTTTTCTTTGGAACTGACAGCTTGCTGTTTACAGACTACCAACAACAATGAAAGCAGCAGAGCTTTTTCATCCATCTGTTTTCACACCCACCATTTTCCCTTTCCTTTTCTATGATTATGACTTTGCAGCAGTCAAACAGAGCTTGCCTCGCCTGAAGAGCCACCTGCCAGCCCTGGTGGGACCTGCTGGCCCCAGATGTGCCATGGGGGCTGCCCTACAACAGGCAGAGTTTTTCAAACTGGGAACAGGCAATTTTATCTGCTGCTGGTGCACAGACCAAACAAGGAATCACCACTCTCCCCGTGGCCTCAGTCCCAGCTTTAGTTCCCCAGAGCTGAACATGGAATTGTTGGCAACCTGCTTCACACAGGGTAGAAAACCATGGATTTGTCCAGTCTTAAGAATTTTTTTTTTTTTGGTCCTCAACAAATTTTGCCCAAGTTCAGGAGAGCTCTAAATTGTGTGTTTATTTGCTATACCACTGCAGCCAGTGCTTTGCAGTATTTAAATATGTCTGTGCAGGGTCAATGGACTCCCCTATAATTTTTATTGCCAGCTTCAGGAAATTGCTGTTTCCTTCCAGAGACTAAGCCAAACCTATTATTGCTATTCCAATTATCAGCTTTTTTTTTTTAGTATCTGTGTCATTTGGAGAAGGGAGGTTTAACAAAGTGGTTAGGGCTTTTATTATTTACAATAGGAAGCTATTTCAATGATCTGTAGTTGATGACTGGATACCCACTTCTCTCAACCTCTCAAAAATGAGGTAGGCTGGAGGAGGATTTTATTTATTATGCAGAAAACACTCAGGTCCACATCCTCTGGTCAACCAGATGTGGAAACAGGGGCGTGCACAGAGAGTGAAGTGTTCCCACAGCTGCTTTATTTCTGTGCCAGCACATCCAAGATGAGATTAAGGAGTGAATGTAAGTGGATAAACTGTGCACCCAAAATCCTGCTGGACACAGTGCTCCCCAAAGCTGGTTAGTAGCTCACAGAAGTGATGCAGGCAGCCCTGGTGCTATTTCATCCTCAAACACCTCCCAGTTTTTTTCATGGCCATCTCCACAGGGATGAATGGCACCTCTCTGCTGGCAGCTCTATCCATACCTCCAAAATGTCCCAGGAGAATAATGCTGTGTGCTGTGAGCAGACCTGTCAGCATCAAGAAATCCAGCCTCAAGTCCCCTGATAATAATGAGCTGCCCGATTGTGCATGTAGTACAAGTCATTAGAGAGGCAAAAAAAAAAATCAATAGGAATCTCGATGGAGTCTATCATTCCCTCAAAAAAAAAATATTCTCATTGATTCCTGCAGTTCTACTTTTCACAATTCTGGGTTGAAGGCATCAGTCACCTGTTGGACCACCAGGCTGGCAGAGCAGCTGGCAGCATCCCCCCCATCCCTCCCAGCTGTGTTACACAGGCTCCTGCTCATCTCCCATTTAAAGGAAAATTGGCCAGGAGTTATTGATTGCAACTGGGCCGTTACAGATTTCATTTTAACTCAAAGAGGTAAAATGCAGCTCCAGAAAGGATTTTTTTAAGGAGCTCTGGTTTCTGAGCTGCTCAAAAATTCAGGCAGGTTTCACACAGCAGCCAAAAATTCTCCCCATGGGAGCGTGGTGCTGGATCAGGAACCAGAGACCTGCAGTGAGCCAGATAAAGACCTGGGGACAATCAAACCTGCAGCATTTCAGTTTGATTATTGAGCCAGTGTAAGGCCAAGGGAGGACAAGGAGTAACACAAGGTTGTCAACCTGGCCTCACCTTTCAGAGGGAAAAACACTGGCAGGGCTGGAGTTTTAAAGGGGCTGAGCTCAGGAAGGGTTTTCAGACAAGCAAATCTTCCTCCTCTGCCAGGCAGCCATCTGTAGCAGGTGGCACCAGGACAAGCAGCAAACATCAGATCCCTACCTGGATGGCTGTGACAGTGTCTGCAGATCCTGCCAGAGCACAGCCAAGCCAAATGTCCCCTCTGCTTCTGTGCCACCTCTTGTGCTGACTCCTGCTATCAACTAAGCAGTAACTAATGGTGCTTCTCACTCCCACAGCCACAAACCTGGAGTTTCTGTGTCCCCTTCCTCTTTCTCCCCTCTCTCACTTCCAGCTCTGCCACATTTCAGCTCAGCATCTGGCTGTCAGCAGTGCCTAGGGGGGAAGTTCACACGATCTGTGAACAAATCTGTGTGTAACAAAGCTGAAAACCTCTCAGTGTCACCGTGTTCTGCTCAGAGTCCTGTCTGAGGCAGCTCCACAGGGACCACACTGCACCCCAGAGCCCAGGACACGGATCCAGCCAGCGACAGCTTCTTCATCCACACTCTGAGACAACTACAACAGCGCACAAGAGAAGGCAGAGGAGCTCTGAGCTGCTTCTGCAGCAATTTGCCACACTTGTTTGGCATCCAGCTGTTAATTATGTTCCTTTCAGTGTGACAATCAGAGCTAATGGCTGCAGAGCAGACGGGAACACCAAATGAGCACAGCCCTCCGTGTACAGAGGAGCTCAAACAATGCAGAACTCCTACAACACTCCTAACCTCCTCCTAATCAAGCTTTTTGACCAAATCCAGGCTGTTTCTTCAAATTAAGCTCTCCCCAGAGCCCTCTGTTTCCAAAGGAAGATGTTCTGGTTCACTGCATGAAGGCTTCTCATTGCAGCTTCCAGGTGTGCAAAGAAATTCTATCATTCCACAACCGTCAGTGATTAATGAAACTATAGAATATCCTAATTAAAAAATGAGTGGCAATGTTCTGTTAAGTTTTTTCATGTGTAAGGGAACATAAGGCTCTGCTTTAACCCTGCCAAATTGTTATTGTTGCAGGGGTTTTGTAGATATGCCTCATCAAATATCATGGAATGGTTTGGGTTGGAAGTGACCTTAAAGCTCATCCAGTTCCAAAGCCCTGCCATGGGCAGGGACACCTTCCACTACCCCAGACTGCTCCAAATCCCATCCAGCCCAGCCTTGGACACTTCCAGGGATGGAAATGCCATGATGCAGCCATAATTATTTGTAGGATTTTCCAAGACCAGCCAGAGCTGCTCAGGTTACAGACAAGTGAAAACCCAGAACTCTTAAATACAAATTACACCTGCAAATAATTCTTGGAATGGAACAAAAACCTACTATTTACAGCTGCAAAAGAATGAATGCAAATTGACCCTAATGTTTGAAATGTGGGGTTTAACGATTTTACCAAGATACAGAAGGGATCAGAACAGAAGCTACTCCTCTGAAGATCCATATTCCACTCCTGGGCATTTGCTCTGTACTTTTACCCACAGCACCAGACTTCTATATCCTGTAGAAATATAAATTATTACCACAGGAGGAAATTGCCTTCTCAAATAGGAATTTACTGTGTCTGGCTGGACACTTCTCATCCTGTCATGAACTGTGCACTGTTGCATTAAGACTATTTGATTAACTTATGCTTAAAAAGCCCTTTACAATCCTGTTCCTCTTGGGACAGCCCAAGCAAGTCATCCTTTTTTTTTTTTTTTTTGAGTCCTTAACACCTGGAATGTAGGGTAAGATGCAGGAAAAGCAGGAACACCAGTGCTGCCTGAAGCCAGAACACCAAGGGAAGCCTACACTTCCATCCACACAACCCATTTATGGAATATTACATTGTACTTAAGCAAATAAAAGTTTCTTCTTCCCTGGGGATCCATTCACTAGCAATTAACTATCACACATGGGGGAACTAACTAGAAACAGAGAGACGTATACATATATTCACAATTTCTTTTAGAAAGGCAAATCCAAAACTGAATTAATTGAGCAGTGCTGGAAGGAAACTGTATTGGCTAGAAAGGAAACCAAGGTGAAAACCAGCACAGTGTTGAAGAGATTTTGTACTTGTCAGCCACACAGCTGAAGCTCTGCAGGAAAATGGTGATAAATGAAGGGTGTAAAACTCTAAGATGTGTTGTGAACACTCATTGGCACTGCCAGCCTGTGAAATCACCCCAGTCCTCTGCAATGTGCAGCTGCATTTCAGCTACAAAAGCCACTAAAGCCTGCACCATCCACCTTTGACTGATTTTTGTAATTTTGCTCTCTCAGGGGTGATATCATAGAGAATTTATCTTTGTTAAAATTAAATTCCTGAAGGCACTGGTAAACATGCTAATAATAGCAGACTCTGCTACCCAAATTTGTGATGCCTTGTTCATGCTCTAAGACTCTACACGAGGCCAGAGTGGCAAATTCTCTTGTGTTATGTATTAATGGAAAACAGCTGGGGAGCCAAAGGGGAGGAAGGTGATGCACTGAGGCTGGGTCTGGCCTGAAACAGGAGAGGTAAAAGGCCACAAATTATCCTCAGCTGGAAGAGGGAAGAGAGGCCTGCTATTCTCCTGTGGTGGGATGAGGTATTTTGTGGCAGTGTGTGTGTCATTTGAGTCTGAGGATGGGGCAGGCTACATTTCCTGTGCAGTCTGCATTTTAAACCCAATATCATAGAGTAAAGATATATAAAAATACAGCATTGCAGATGGGCAGGACAGACATGCAGACAGTCCCCACTGCAGTTCCTGACTTCCTCAAGCTGAAACTCCCAACCAGAAGTGCTGCATTATGATATGGCCAAGTGCAAGCTCCAAGGTAATCCAAATTCATAACGTCTCCTCTAAAATCACAAGCACTGTGAACTATCAAGATACTGCAATTATGGCTTTTAAAAGCACAATAGCCCCACTCTGACATTCATGCTTATGGAAGGATATATTAAAAAAAAGTATCTAAATTCTAAGCAGCTCATTTAGTAAATCACATGGCAACATGTGCCTTTACAGAATCAGGGTCCTCCATAGATTTCTCGTTGGATTCTGAGCATCAGAGAGAGATTTGAGTGAAGGACAAGTAATGGCATGCTTGATTTTCATCAGATTTCTGTAAGAGGGTAATAATAAGAAGTTAAACCAGCATCCAATCGAGAAGGAAAGGAGAATGATGAGGAGGACAGAGAGAGGCAGTCACACCTACAGATGCAGCTCAGTTTTGCCTGCACTTACTCCATTGGCCTTGCTAAGAGCCTGGAAGTATATGCTGTAGCTTTTCAGGGGGGAAAGAGGAGCATTCCAGTAGCCATTGTAGGTCTTGTTGTCACCCACGGTGAAGGGCTGTGTGACAGGAAGGTTGATGGGCTTCAGCTCAGCTGCAAAGTAGTGAGGGGAGTCCAGGGTGGAGGCATTCTTGTAGCTCACTGGCACAGAGAAGCATTCAATGATGTCTGCAGCTCTGCGGGCTTTCTGCAGCTTCTCCTCCTTCACAACAAGCTGGTAGACACTGGGAGGGAGACAGAAAGGTCAGATTAGAGGTCACGGTTTAGGCTTTTTGTTTTTTCCCTTGCCAAGGTCAGGGTGAATAACACGGGAAACAAAGATGTTGAGTTCGGACTTGGAATGTTTATTGTATCTTATCTCTTTACAGTATTTACAGGCTCACCAGCCATGAGCTTAACTAGCAAGCTAGAGAAACAAGGTAAAATGGAGAGCTTCTAACTCCTTCTAAGGTTACTTAACAGATAATTACCCAACACCAAGGTGACACCTCTATTATTTATGTTTTTGACCCAACAATGACCACCCAAGGCCTGCAATGCACACCAGTTTCACCCAAATACAGAAAACCACCCAAACCCATGAAGAAGAAGGAAGAAGAACGTGAAGAAGAAGGACAAAGACAACACCCTAGATGGTCCATCTTAACTCATGTGTTACTATACACTAAAATCCCAAATTCTAAGTTTCTAGGACTCCAACAATTAGAGAGCCCAGAGCCTTGACCATCAGGAATGTTTCCAGCAATAAAAGGACAGGAGCAGAGCAAAGTCAGGAATGTGCAGCTGAGGTGTCCCAGCAAGTACAGCTCCTGGCACACCAGCAGCAGGGGCAATGGCCACTGAAAGGCACTGTGGGGGCAAGATGCTGGCCCTGTGCTGTGTTGGTTTAATTGAGTAAATCAGGATAAACCTTGTGGAAGGTCAGAGTGGATTTCAATCATGTCACTCTTTAGGAAAAGGAGTAACTAATAAAACATCCAGCCTAGAATGAACTTTTTATGTGCTGAATGTTGGCAAGCAGATGGCTTCTCCTTCAGCTACCAAAGAGAAACATGAATTGTTTGCTTGGGCCAAAGGGTGGCTGCAGTGGAGGAGAGCATGAGCAGGTGGCAATGGTGTCAGGTACCTTTGGAAACAGTTTGAGTGCAAAAATGCTGTTTAGGCCAAAAAGAATCTTGAAGATCACATTTTTTGGCCCTCCCTCATATCTCGCTGTCCTGGTGAGACCCTGGCACAGGTTTCCCAGAGCAGCTGTGGCTGCCCCTGGATCCCTGGAAGTGTTCAAAGCCAGGCTGGATGCAGCTTGGAGCAGCCTGGGACAGTGGAAGGTGTCCTTGCCCATGGCAGGGGCTTGAAGCTGGATGGGGTTTAAGTTTCCTTCCAACCAAACCATTCTGGTATTATTAAATGATCTCTTTTTGGGATATCCTGCAATGTAGAATTCTCCAATTCCCAATGGCAAGTCTCCTTCTACCTTCCATCCCTCGAGGACTGTTTATGTACTGGCTTTATAGCTCTCCCAATCCACTTTTGTTTCAAGAAACAACAACAACTCCTCATATTCTCTCTGACTCTATGAAATGGTAATCCTTTCTGATTCCTACTGAGCTTTTGGCCATTATGATATATAATAGCAATCTTGTTATTTCTAGCTTACTATTCCAGGCTCAGAGCCTGCAAGGCATTCAAATGCACTCTGCTGGTTTTTTCCTTTCCTCAGGCAGCTAACAAAGCCCAGGAGTTCGATGCTGCCATAGCCCAGGCATGTTTTACTGTCTGTTTTAACACCACTCACACGCTTGACAAAGAGAGATAGGGCTGCAGTCATTTTCCTTGGTGTCAGGCTGTTCAGATGTGCTGCTCTCACCTGTCTGTGTCAGCCTGGGCTTTTGTTCCTGCAGACAGGGGAGATCGATTCAGAGATTGGGACCAGCCCGCAGTGTGTCATTGTCCCGCCTTTCATGGGCTCATTGCCGCAGAAAGATTGCTCTGGGAAATTTCTAGCATGGCAATAGCTCATCAATGCTCCCGTGAGAAGCGGAGTTCTGACTCCTTTAAATTTTGCTTTTGAATCCCCAGCTCCTGGGGCCCGTGGGGATCTGGCTCATGCTCTGCTGACAGCGGGGCAGGCAGGGAAGCACTTGGAAACCATTTGGCTCCCACTGCCAGACACAATCCCAGCTAATCTGTACAAGCACGAGCAATTTATGAATTACTCAATACTAAAGCTGTCCTTACACTGGCATTTGCTAATGTAGCAGGGGCACCAGCTGCATGGACTGCAGCCTTTAATGATGTCCCATCAGCATTTGGGAAAGCTGTCCTCCCCCTACAGTTCATCAGAGCCCTTAATAAAATATTTTAGATCTTCTCTGCTATTTATTTTACAATTTTAAAAAGACAACAACAGGTTTCCAAGCAACACTTTAAGTATGATCATTGAGGATGCAGTGGGAGCTGCAAACCTGTTCAATACAAATGCTCTCCTCAGCTCAGCAAGAGCAGCTCTTACTGGGCTGGTTTGGCCACTGTTTACTGAGAGTAAACTGAGTACTGAGGTCTTATTCTGACCCTTCTCTCTGGCAATAATAATCTACACTACTGGGAAAGTTTGTCATTTTGTTTGTCAGCCATGTGCAAAATTCTAGCTGACACTTTTATGGACATTTGCCAGATGCCTTCTAACCTAAAAACACTGGGTTTCTACTTTATCCAATCCTAAACACTTGCATTTTCTGGTAATAGAAAATGGGTTTTTTAGGTATATACACAAATATATACATACAGACATATATTAATCTGCTTTCAGCCTACACAGAGGCCAAGAACTCCCTCATCCTCTCTCCCCAGACCTGAGGGTGACTCTCATTCTCTCAGTTATCCCACTTGCAAGCCATGAACTCTGCCTGTCTGGAGAAGGGGAAACTCCCAGGGACATGAACTGCCAGGTAACTGAACTCTTTCCCAAATCATTAGAGCACTACAGACACTTTTTATCATGAGCAAGAGTTTGATACACACAGAACCCAGTCACAGATACTTTCTGAACTGAGCCCAGGCACAAATACTCTTTTCCCTCTATTCTTTCACATTTTCTCTTTCCCACTTAGCTGTTAACATACTTCTTCCCTTCACAGGGATAACTCACTCTTGTAGTGGCCTGAAACTTTACTTTTTATGCTTATCCTTTTGAAATGAATCAAGGTTCTTCTGGAAGCACAGTGGTGTGTTCACGAACCCTCAGCTGGGGTGTAGCAATTGTTTCATTTGCGTTCAACTTAAAATCCTGTTCATCAAATACTCAAAAGGAGGCTCAAATACTGCCTCCTTTTCCATGGAACAGGCATCTGAGCTAGCACTGCTGTCATTGCTCCCTGTGGCTCAAACCCCTCCTCTGGTGACACTTAGGGGGGTGACAGACTGCTTTCATGGCATTTTTCTCCCTGATGCCCCAGCTCACACTGACTGACACAGCACCCTCATCTCTGACTGCTTGGCTTGGGGTGCAGCATCCTCCAGCCCCCCTCTTCTCTCAGCCTGGCCAAGAGCCCACTCATGGGCAATGGTCAAGCAGCCAAGAGCATGTCTGAGTTCAAAGCTTACTTTGGGCTGAAGATTATCACTCTGAGCTCTGGTTCACTTAATCCAATGGTTACTCTGGGTCTCACTTTCTGGTTTGATCCCAGTATTTTGATCTGTCTAGAGCCTCCAGAAGAGCAGGATTCCCTGTTCACCCCAGCAAGGACACAGACTGGCACAGACTCTTTTTTGGTTTTTTTCTATAATTGTTTTATTTGTGGGTGGTTTGTTGTTGTTGTTTGGTTTGGGGTTTTTTTTGAGTTTTTTTGAGTTATGCTCTTCTCCTTCTGTTTTGTTTATACCTAAGAGCAGAATTTCCCTGCCTGCCTTTAGTGCATTTTCAGACATCAACTTCTCTGCATTAACCAGTGGAGTGCTGCAAAGCACAGCAAATTCTTCCACACCTGCACTGAGGTGCTCTTGTAACTTGGAGCAAAACCCCACCAATCCCACACCCAAATGGAATTGCTGTGGGAATTCTGAGTAGCAAATGTCCTGTTACCCACCCTAAAGTTTAGCAAACCATCTGCATTGCTACAACATTTCTCAAAAGAATAAAACTAATCCAGCTTTGCTCAGAAGATGGGAACTTGGTGGGATACACCACAATCCCCGGTGGCTGGGCACTACCTCAGGATAAATTTGGTGAGCAGGATCTGCCCCTTTGGCCTGAAAGAGCCCCTCAGCTGCACTCACATCTCTGGCTCAGGGCTGAGCAGGGCTAACCCTTTGCAATTTGCTACCCCTGACAATTCTGTAACACCAGTGTGATTACAGACAAGGGAAGGGAGGAGTGGTTTTCCAAAAAGTGGTGCTGGAGGGAAGGATAAAAAAAACAAGCAGGCAATAAAAATAAGGAGGAGATATCCAAACTGTTCTAATAGCTCTTATTCCATCTACCAGGTAGGCAGTAACAGGGATCTGGGGCTCTCCCCATCTCAGGCTTCAAAGCTGCTGCTCCCAGCCAGGATCAGCTACCGTGGATTTCCTGGCAGGAATCGATGCAAACGCCCAGCTGGATACGAGTGTCAGTGTCACACACAGAAATGATATTAAAAGAGACCACAAAAACAGAGCATTCCAACTCCTACATGAGATAACAACTTCAGTGCCAGTGAAATGAAAGATGATGCAGCCACCCTAACTCCTGCATTCCAGTTTTTAATGTCAGGGCACATTTGGAAACCCCGCAATCAAACACACATGAGTGTGCTGCAGGGCAGTGGTTAGCAGGGGTTTTGTGCTCCCAGTGCCACCCCAGCCTGCTTTGGTGCAGCCAAATAATGCTGCTGTCCCCTTAAAAAACACCAGGGACTGCTTTCCAAACATCCACAGGCTCTGCTCTCCAGAGAGCTCTCGAGGGATTCTCAAATCTGGGCCACAAAACAAATGCCTGACCTCCTAGAAGGCTGGGGAGCTGACTGCCCTGTGAGCAGCTGCACACTCTGATTGGAAAAGGAGGCCAAAACTGGGCTCCTTTATAAATTTCAAAGGTCTTGGAGAGATAAATCCACATCAATTTAATAGAAGCTTTTAAAAGTTTTTGACAGCCTGGCTGTAAATCACTGATAAAAGCACCCACCATAATGGGCCACAGCACGAGTGTTGTCTGCAGAGGAATGAAAGGTGCCCTTATCACCATCTACAAGGTAATTTTTTAAATGATGAGTTCCCTATTCAGTGTGGAAAAAAATCAACATTCCCAGTCACAGCCCATTTCTGTGATGGAGATCTCTCTGTTTGCCTCAGGCTTCTCCTTTCCCTGACCTTGATTTCTTTTTGAGGGTGGACTGAGACAACACTTGTCCACAAATTAAGTATTAAGACCAGTCTCAAATGCTAAATGTAGGATGCCCAGGAATGTGGGAAGGAAAAGCTGAGTCAGAGCTCTCCATAAAGCATCCAGCACCTGGCCCATGTACTTTGGTATCCTGAGTAGCAAGGATACATCACATCACATCAACCAGGTGAAACCTTCCCTATGCTCTTGATAATCAGAGGGTAGGCAAAGGAATATAATTTCTCTGTAACCTTGCAGTGATCCACTCACCTGAATTATTAAAGCTTAAAAGAAACAATGTTTCAGCAGCTGAGCACTCCCTCTGGACCAATCTCCTTATTAAACTTTCCTTCACATCATATAAAGATTCAGTGTATTTTCATTTAACACATAAATTTATTATCAGCCATATATTATTTCCAATATTATTTTCTCCCAGGGAGCAAAAATAAGTGGCAATTAGTACAGCTTGATCTTGTAGTGCTTTTTTTTTTAGCAGACTACTGTGAGCAGGTTTTGTTGTTCATCCCACAGAGAACAAGATCTTCCCACTTCCAGCTCAGATGAACACTTTACTTTCAGAATAACTCTTTGATAGGCTACAGGAAGTAAGAGAGTAGTGGTTTCCTTGTTACTGGTTATTTTAATTTAAGGAATGAAGGACAAAAACGAGCAAATGAAGAAAAGATAGAAAAGATTTGTGCCTCCCCATGTGGGATGTAGCAGCTGACGTGGAGCTGGACATTGAATTTCCAGTCCTGCACATATTCTATGGAAGGAAGAGATCCAGCTATTCCAAAAGGGTCATCCAAATCCATGAAAATAAGCTCCAAATGCTGTCTGACCAATCCACCAAAGGAGCTGCACAGAGGTGAAGAAAAGGCAGCAGGACATAAACAGGGACAAAGGTACAATAATTAGAGGGACAAACAACCACTTCAGCTTCTTTTCCCTTGTGGGCCACACCAAGATTTCAGCTACAGATACTGAGCACCAGCTTTTTATCACTTGATTATTCCATTTAACTTGTGATCCTGTTAAATTTGGTTGAGCCAAAGTAAATATAACTGTATATATCCATGCAGGTTCATCACATTTATTCTGACAGGATGGAGCCATCTCCCAGGATACTGGAATGGGAGAGGGTTTGATGTGCTGCCTGACACCCACATCTAGAATTCAGATTAGCCATTGGGGGTGCAGATGCTGGTTTTATGGCCAAGCTGCCTTCAGTGATGCAAACTGAGACAGAGGAAGAACCTCAACATCTTTATTTCCCCCTCTTGAAGATATCGAGATCAAAGCCTAAATTCTGCCCCAGAGACAGTAAGAAATAAAATAATGGGGATTTTGAAGAAAAGTACTCCATAGATCAGTACTCTGTATGGTTCATCCTAAAAAATTGTGACATAAAACTGTAAATAGATCCTCCTCACAGTGTGCCTCCAGCCCCACCATGCATCTGCATATGGGAGATTTTGTAAAAAAAATCCAACCCATACCGAGTCTAAAAAAGCTTTATATAGCATCCATTCCCCTCAAGTTTACAGGAACTCAAGGGTAACTGCCCTAAAGGCTGATGCTGACACTGCTCTGAGCAGTCAGTGCTTTCCTTGGGCTCCAAGAGTGGATTTCCTGACCAGGCACCTCCTGCAATCAAACCTCCAGGCACCCAAGAGCCAAGTCCCCAGACAGCTTCCAAGTTCATAAAGTTTTCTGGGTGCAAACAGGTGCCAACACATCCCTGAGAACTGAGTTACTGCCTTCACATGTTCTAAAATGTCTCCTTCAGTACCTCCAATAGCATTTTTAATCAGAAGCTCTGAAACTAATCTACAAACCATAATGAACTGTGTTCCACAGCCACCTAGGACAGCACTGACAGGACCCAGTGCTCTGTTCTGCAATTTTCTGTCTATTTAAGAACTGATTCGAAACACATTAAAATCAATTAAAGATTGCTACTGTTTCCATTGCACTCTGGAACAGCTCCATGCAGAATACAATATGCTGAAATGAAGGTTTGCTTTCAATAGCCAGTTTCACGCAGAAAAGAGTGGAAAACAAGAGATTGTTCTACAGTGTCATCTTCTGGAATGTGCTTGGCTGTTTCAGAGACACAAAAAGGAGCCTGTTATGAATACTGGGCTGCACTGTCATCTATCAGCTTGCTCACATCTGCAAAGCATTCACAGAAATAAAGCTGATAATAGTGATGCTACTTGAGGAAATGGTCTCTCATATCGCAAACTTATTCACACCAGAGCCTTCATTTTGGAGTTATTTGTGCGTGTTCTTTTAGCAGTCATTTAAATTAAACAACTCTTCTACTATGTTCACTGAAGTTGAAGAATACTAAGAAAAAAAAATTCAAATTCAGCCAGATTTGAAAAAAATGGCATAGGAAGAAGGGATGGTAATTACTGCCATTGCAGTGAAAAAAAACCTGCTGAGATAGAGCCAATAATAATGAAATCCATTTAATAATCAAGAAGGCTGGGAAGAGAGTCTCTTCACATTTTCTTCCACTCTCATATTCAGCTCAGTACTCCAGATTTACTACCAGGGCATGTGAGACCCTGAAATTCATGAAACCAAAGGTAACGATTTCACACTTGGATAAAACCATTTGGAGCCAGCCCTTCCACACGGGCATTCTTTTATGGCTGAAATTTCAAGCTTTGTTAAATTTCTCCAGCGATTGAAACGGGCTCTGGAAAAAGTGAGGATGTTTAATGAGTGCGTGGTTCCTGGAGAGGAGAGAGGAGAGAGATGGAGCTGTGCTGTGATGAGCTGCCTGTGGGACAGGCAATGGCACCTATTTCAGGAACTGTGCACACTGTCAAGCCTGAGGGAACAGCAAACCCAAACAAAATGTTTGTATTTGCAGAAAAGCATCCTGCCAGTGTCACTCTAACAATCTTTGGCCAGGCTGCTTTGTCTGAAATTCCTTTGCAGTCCCACACACAACTCCCACAGCAGACTGAAAAAAAAAATTAAAACTCTGTTGAAAGTGTGTGGGGGTTTGTTTTAGGTTGCTTGGGGTTTGGGGGAATTTTGGTGGTGGTTAGGTGGGGTTTTTAGTAAAAAAAGTGACAGTGTAAGATCAAATATTCCATGGCCTTCATGGGTTGTATAGGTTTTATCCTGACAGAACCCCGAGGCACAATAATAATTATCCCACTGCTGCAGATATGTAAACAGTGGCATGGGGAATGTGACTCTGCCTGATATCACAGGATCAGTTGTGTGTAAACAAATCCACATTTTCCTGTCCAATATTCCTCCCTCCACCCACCAGCCAATATGTCCTGTCTAATGGAGTCTGGAGTATCCAGTCTGAACACATGCTGCTCCTACCAAATCCTTGGAATTGAGATAAAAAAGGAGGAAAATGTGACTTCTGAGCATCACTGGAGATGTGACCTGCAGTGAGAAGGGAGGAGCAGACAGTTCTGGGAAAGAAAGTGCTTGGAGACTGCCTCTGCCTTCAGATTGCACCACACAAAAGGTGCACCAGAGCCACAAACACCAGTAACAACACTGTGCCAATAATGATGGTTTAATTAATGGAGCTCTGAGCAACCTGGGACAGGAGAAGGTGTCCCTGCCCATGGCAGAGGGTCAGAGCTGGGTGAACCTTAAGGTCCCTTCAACCCAAATCATTCTGTGCTTTATGGTTCTGTATGTGCACATCTGAACACCCCTGTGTGCACCTACACATAAATACATCGATTAAAATCAGTGTTTCCAACCTCACGAGATTCCACCCACCAGGACTCTTCTCTGACTGAAGAGGCCATGGAAAGGTATCCAAAAATCCAAATATTCCCATACAGCTCTGAGGAAGTCTGGCCATCACCACAGTACCTGTCCACAGCAATGTGATAACACAAACAAAATCTAAAAATCTGTCCAAAACACAACTGCATTCACTGACCATAAAGAAGGATTTCTGTACTTAAAGGGCCATTTTTCCCAGCTGTATCATTTGCCCAATGGAAGATTCAATTCAGACTTGCAGAAAGACCATTCCCAGTCCACCAGAACACTGCTCCTGCATCTGTTTACTTGTACACGTGCCATATTACTTGTATATTCTCTTAAATGCTTTAAATTCTCTATTTAATCTTCTGAGAAGTAAAAAATTGAAATATAATAAATAAAATAAATGAATNAATAATTAAAAAAAAATAAAGAACCAGAGGGCATTTCAAAGCTCTGTGTTCCATTATCTCAAACATCTCCATAAGCCTGACCTGGCTTGCAACCCAGATTAGCCATAATAGCTGCTGCTCCCCAGTGGAACTGGCCCAGTCCCTCTCTCCAGCTCAATGCTATTTTCTGCTGGCAGATTAGAGATAATGAGTGCAGACAGATACAGCTTTCGCTGCAACAGGAGCTGATGTGAGTGGCTTTGGAGGTGTCTCTCCCCTCCTGAGCCACCTGCCATCTGTTTCATCTAAAAAAAAAAAAAATTAAAAAAAAAAGCCAAACCCAACCTCTGTTTTGTTCATGTTGCTTTGTATTAAGCGGGCATTGCTGACTGAGGTCCTGTCATCCTCAGCAAGTGCTGGTTTTAGACCAGGAGGATGTTTCGAGGACAAGAAGAGCCAAAGTGGTTCTTGAACAAACTGCAGGGCAAGGAGAGACCATGGCAAACCCTCCCTGGGACTGCCCAGCACCTTCTGCCATGCCCTCCATGAAAGCAGCAGCCTGAACAAGAGGATGGGGATATTTGCATCTATTCTCAGTCTGAATTAATTTGGGTTTTTCCAATGGCTTCCATCAAATTAGGTTCATTTGGATGCAGAAGTAATCTAGCTGGGAATCCAAGCTTCCTCTGCCTTTTCCACAGTCACAGCTACCAGGCTCTGCAGGGAAACCCACACAGAGGAACCTGCTGTGTTTCATAAGAGAGAACGCTAGAAAACACTAGAAAAACACTTCTACTGGTGTCATGTCTGGTTGGATATCTTTTTAAATTAAGAGGCTAAGAAAAACACTAGGAACAAAGAGGGAACCTGCTCTGTTTACAACCTTCTGATGAACTTCATTCCTCAACAAGGCCCATGCAGTCAGGGACTGCTCCAGCCCTGTGGTCAGTGTGCAATGATGAGGAGCTCTCCTGGGGAGGGCTAACACAGATTTTCAGCAGCTGAAGCTGCAGGAGCCTCCATCAGCTCCTTTCCACCTTTTCTGGACATGTTTTGCTTTTTATAAAGTACAAAACTGTCATGCTTCTGATAGCAGGGAGAGATCTAAAATGGTGCCTTCACTACAACATCTCCTGCCCCAGAATGAACGGAAATTGAGGACAGAAGAAGTGGGAAAGTCCCAAGGATAAGAACTTCTCTGCAGCAATTCATCCATAAACACCTCCCACCACAGTGGGAATGGGATGGATTCAAATGTTAGGAGATTGTGTCTGACAATCCTGTAATCCTCCAAGTCCCCTCAAAACTAAGAGTATATTTTACAAAAGAGCAAACATTACACATAGGCTGTATCCTTTGGCAGAAAAAAGCTCTCAACCTGCATCAACATCAGCTCCTGCAGCTCCTCAGGGATCTGTCAAGGTGGGCCACAAGGGAAATTGGCATTTCCTCCTCTTTTTCACTTTGACTTTCCCACTAGAAATATTCCATATTCTGCCTCTCTCCTTGCCCTCCCCTTCTGCACCATGACAACTTTGAATGGCACCAACCCTATTTCCCCTTCCCTTTCCACTGCAAGCAAACCCTTCACTGCTCCTGGCTCTGCCTTTTGCTTTGGAAAACCACTGTGCAAGGAAAGCTGGAATTGTGGGGAGGCAGAAGAGCAGCATGGCTGCAGAGGTTTATTCCCGAGAATTGTCTGGCTGCATTTATGATAATCCCTCCATTCCATCTGCATCCCACGCACTGGTGCAGCAACTCCATTTTCTAGTTCCAAGAAATTATGCATTCATTATGGAGGAAATTAACACCTCAAAGCAAACTATAATTAGGAATTCTTCAATTCGGTTTATGCTTTTTCAATTAGGCCCTCTATAATTTTAATCACGGGAGCATTAACATGTTTCCGGAATTTATATACCTGTGGTATAATTAAATCCTGAAATGCCTTAGTCTGCAACAGCAGAGCAGAGCTTGCTCATCTTCCCTTTTATTGTGTTTTTGTGTTGTTACAGACACATCCAGGGGCACCTGCCTGTGTAAACATCTCCTGCCAGATGCAGCAGAGAAGGAAGGACCCACTTGTCCTCTGAACTCAGCACCCTCAATCCTGGGAGAGAGGCTCTGCTGCCTGGGCACTGCTCCTGAGGGGTGGACAATTGCCAGGGACTTGTGCTCAGACTCATCCCATTTCATTTCAAGTGCCTTAAGGAGCTGCTTCAATTAAGTAAATCATCCTTGACGATCCTCCAGAAGAGCCAAGGTCCTTCCTCCTGTGGGCTTCCCACCCCTGAGCAGCTGTGGCCCAGCTCAGCTCATTCCATCGAAGGCTCTGATCTAAAAGCTCTCACAGGCTTGGCACTGCACCTCCTGGAAGTCAGAGTTTCTGATTTTTTAATTCTGTCATGTTGTTTGTTATTATTCTTTCATTCTGTGACAAGAAGGAAGGGGCACAGTGGCTCTGAGAGCTGTGGAGCAAAGAAATGTCTTGGAAAAAGAAACCCTCAAACTGGAACCACGGGTATCTTCTCTGTTCCCTCATCTAACAGGGTGACAGGCTGATGTGAGGAGCTGGCCAAAAATTTGTGAATATCAGCTTAAAGCTCAGAATCCATTAACCTGTTGGCTGCTGGCATTAAAACTGGCAGTTTACAGAGTCAGCATAAAAGTTTTATGCAAAAAACCTCCTTTCCCCTACTCAGTATCCTCAGGTCTTCACACAACACTAAAAGGTGTCAGCAAAATCGTCCCTGTAGCACTAAGAAAATGCTGCTTTGACACCAAAGAATTGGCTCCACACACATGTAATTTGATTGTTAAAATATTATCATTCAAACAGACACCAATTTTATGGCTTTCCTCTCCCATTTGTGCCCACTGCCAAAGCTACCTGTGGAATGTCAAAGACACAGCAAGCCATCCAGGCTGTGAAAATGGCCATGGTTTGGATGGCTGATAAATGGTAAAAGGCAGATTTGTCCTCTTTAGGGGACTGAATTTCAATTGCACATTGTGCTGATCCAGTAGGAAAATGCATTTGCTGTACCAGATGAGAAAATTGACCCAAAATGCCCTTTAGCCTCACTTTTTGGAACTAACACCTGACCTTTCAGGGAACTAAACAAAACCTTTAAGCCTCTATTCAACTGATTCTGCAGGGTTACATAAAAGACTAAATATTCCTTCCTGTTACTTAAGTTTGTACTTTACACACCTGTATCCATTTTGCTGTTCTCCTGATACAATAAGCAAAGCACCTCTAATATTCATAATAATTTCAAGTACTTAATGCCTTTCACTCAAATTCTCTATTTCCTTCTCCCCCATTCACATACAGTTGAAGAAAATGTAGATTTGGTTTATCTCTAAGAAGAAACTTCTTCATGTCCTTCCAAACTCTCAGCTAAATAGAAGGCAGAGTGTAAAGCAGGAGAAACTCAGCTTGAATGATTTCAGAACAATACCCCTGAGGTGTATTATAGGAGATGTTAATTAATACAGATAATTTGGTTTATGATATCAGAAGCCTAGATTGATAATCTCATTTCTCATTAAATACTACAAAATTAAAAGATCTGAAGTGACAATTGCTTGCCCTGTATTGAATCAACCAACTCATGTGATGCAGACATTGAAATGGGAGCTCAGAAAAAAGCAGACCAGGAATTTTCTTTTCCAAGTACTAAGAACGTGCCTATCAATGGAATCTAACTTTCTGAATTACCAAGGGCATGATGATTTCACCCTTAGCAGCCTTTTTATTGTTTTGCTGCTCTTTCACTCCACTCTTTATTTTCATATACCAGGTACTCTACGTGGGAGTTTTAAGAACTAGAAATTGCCACCCTTCTCCGGCATTAATGAATCAATTATCAGCATAAATGCCTGAGGCAGGCTCATGTGATGCCACTAAGAAGCTGCAAAGCAGAGACCTGAGCAGCACTTCTCCCTCTATTCTAATGGAGATCCACAAACCAAAGTCACCAGCAGCAAAGCAAAACAAAAGCACCGGCAAATATTGAGAATTTATAATTTCTCCACCACAGAATCAAGGTCACTGGGCTTGCAAACCACTCCTTTGTAGGGCTGGGAAGAACCACTGTGCAGTAAAGGCAGAATCAGATTAAGGATGCCAGGCAGAGGGATGCAGGAAAGGCAGGCTCAGGATGAGCAGATAATGCCCAAAATCACAGAAAAGAAAGAATTACTTGGAGATTGAATGTTTAGCCTATGGCTCCAAATTTTCTCCATTTTTACTTTGATGCAGATAGAAAGACAAGTTTTAGCTACTTTGAGTTCTCTAACATAAGATGGAAGCAATACCATGGCCCTTCCTTCCAGGAAAGTTTCACTCATTATTGCATGTAGGAATATTTAAGTACACACATACATCCTATTGGATTTTTTCATGGGAGAATAGCTTGAATATAAAACCAGAAAAAACCCCACCATTCTTAGGTGTTCTGTAAATAACACTCCAGCTGTTTTCTCTTAGTTTTTTTAGCATCATGTAGAACAAAATTTCCCTTTATTTCATGCTTGGAAGATCAAGAATCAAATGATAACGCTCAAGTGTAACACGGGGCTTAGTCCAGATAAATTAATTTACCCTCCTGGGTGGTTATTGATATGAAAATATTTATTTCACCATTGCTCAGTCCTTCTTAATAGATTTTAAATATTTAAACTCTCTTATCTTGTTCAGATTTATGTATTTAATTTAAGATGTTCATTAATAAACTGACCCTCCTGTACCTGTGTGCTGGCAGCACACAAAAGAATCTCACAGATTATTTACTGACACATCTCTGAGAGCTGCAGGAAGAGAGAGGGACCAAATCCATATTGCTCCAACAAAAAAGTTTTCCATTTTCTGAACCCCACCCCAAAATAATTGCAGGCTCTTCTGGAACGTCCTTCTGCTATGTCCTACAGCTCCACCACGCAGAGCAGGGTATTGACAAGGCAATCACACCTGAGGGGAGCATTTATCTCAACCCTGAAATCCTCACAACTAACACATGCTCTGGAGATTTGATTTTCTCCATTACAGTAGCATAGGTAGATTGACAGAACCAACTGCGTGTTAATAAACCAGATGGACCTTCAAATATCCAGCACACAAAAACCAGCCTGTGGACATGTCCTGCGGATAAAACCCCTCAGAGTGTGATTTCCAAGCTGGGAGTGGGATATAAATTCTCAAATAGAGGTCTAAAGATGTCATATGTGAATAATCTATGAAGGACTGACTCAGCCCTCCTGACAATAACAGATTCAAAGGCAGAAATATCCTCAAAATCACATTGGAGGTTTTCAGGAAAGAGTTGAGGAGTAAAGATTGAGAACACTTGCATTCTTCCTTCCTCTTGTGAATGTATTATAGATGAATGTCAGCCTCCAGCAAATCAATCATAGCACCATTCACAGGGTTTAGATTGATATAAGAACACCTAAAAGTTATTTTTAAAGGGCAACATGGAGTCAAACTCTGCAGGTTATACCACAAAAAAATAAAGGCAAAAAATGAAACGCCTGTGCCACAAGAGAGAGTATTTCTGCTTGCTGAGGCTTCACCTTTCTTTTGGCAATAGGACAAAATAGATCAAAGAATATCTAAGTTTATATTAATCCTATTAGGCTGCACGAAAGCGTCCTCGTTGTTATCTATAGATCGTTAACAACGCCGAGTTCATGATCATTACTTTTATAAACAGCCACATTTAAATTATTTATCACGAGCACTGGGGAACATCAGAAGTGTCTTAATGCTGAAAGTGACTTTGGATTTGGTCTACCTGCATTTCAGATGAATGAAAATACAATTAATCTTATTTTAAATATTCTTCTGTGTTATTCTGAAGATGTTCTTGCAGCTCCATCTCTGTGTTAGAGCAGAACAAAATCACTCAAGACCAAGTAGAGATATTGCCTTACAGCCACATCTCTACATGTTCTCCCACTCACCAGCCCCTAAACAGAAGAGGAAATATTAGAATAATTACTGTATATTAATTGTTTTTCATCTTCACAGTTTGGAAGGACTATAATAAAAAACTGGAGGACTGCAGAGCAGAACCTGTCAGGTTGATGGGATAAGGGGTTGACCTGTTCCTGCCCAGAGAAAGCTCTGAATAGCAGAGCTTTTATAGGAAGGTGTGAGGAAAATCCACTTCAGACTCCTCTCAGGAACAGCTCAGCCCCACGTGAGGCAGGCTGGGAGATGAAGGGTCAGCATGGAAGAGGAAAGGGATCCAGGGAAGCATGGTCACATCCAGCAGGGAGGCCAGGAGAAGGCATCCCAGCAGGATTTACACCGGGCAGGATCCTCTGCACCATCCCCCTGCTGGGCAGGGAGGTTGCTCATCCTTTGTTCAAACCTGTGCTTGCCTTAATGCCTTCAACTGGACAGAGCATGGCATCACACATCAGTGAGAGAAAAACCCCACACAACCCAAAGGGAGAGCACCTAACCCAAAGATCTGATCCCAGCTGGATGAGTAAAACACCCTGAGGAGGAAAAACCACCTCGTTCTTGTGTGTTAAGGGTGCCACAAGCAGTTCACAATATGTTATTCATGTTATTCTTTTTGATCTCCCCCTGAGGGAATGGGACCCACTTCTGGAAATGGTATTTTGAGAGAATTTCACAAATGGGGCAGCGTGCAGAACAGACTGAAAGAAAAGGGACAGGGGTTGGGAGAATTGAAGCTTGAAATAACTGAATTTATTAAGGTTAGCCTAAGAACAGTCTGGATGGTTCTGCAGGGGAAGAATTCTGAGCCTGTCAGAGTTAATAAAAAGCTAAAACTCTCCCCAAGACTCCCTCCCCCTTACTCCCCCTGCCCTTCTGCTTTTCATACACACATCTGTAAGTCAATGAAATGGACTCATTATAGGAAATAATTTTATCACTTAGATGTGGAATGTAAATATTGCACTCTCTGCAAACATGTGTAATAGGCTACGATGCAATTAAAGAAATCAGAGTGAAAATTTATAAAAAAAATCCCTACCAATTTTATGTACAGATGCATTTGCTGGAAAAGGCATTATTCACTGAATGCAGTTAAGGTGCAGTAAATCGACTTTGAGAAAAATCACAAGGCTTTTCAATAAAAAGACAAAATAGCAGCCCTGCTAAGACAGCAGGTGGTAAAACGAGATACAGGAATGTTCCCCCATATAAAGAAATAAAACAAAACAAAGCTGTGTGATTTTACTGCTCTTTTCCAGCAGAAAAACATCCCTAAAGGACTCAGAAAATAGGCTCCTAAATTTGCTCATATGGAGTACCAGAGATTGAAAGGCAAACTTTGAAATACATTACTCAGAAAAACCAGAGAAGGGATGGTCCTTAGTCTTAAAGAATGGATTTTTTTTTGTTGTTTGAGTTTGTCAATGCAATTTGGGTCCAAACCACGACACAGTTGGAGGACCACCAGCTGATATAAGATATTTAATTAAATCCAGTAGTTTGCATCTGGAGCAATTTGCTCCTCAATACTCTAGTGCCCATCCTTCAAAAGCATTAAGAACCTGTCAGTGGGGTACAGAAACCCAGGCATTATGAAAGGGGGAATTATTGTGTTTTTAAAATAACACCTGTGGGAAAAACTTCAAGAGTCTCTTGTGAAAACTGGAGGTAAAAGCTTGAAGATCCCAGGGGGAGGTAATGAATACCTGCTGGACCCTCTGCAAGGCAGGACCCACTGTTTTTATAGGTGATTCCAATGGCTGCTGTCAGCAGAGGAGCCTGGCAGGATGAGCAGTAGGATGGAGGAGCAGCTGGCACTTCTGCCAGCAACACGTAAGGCAGTGTGGGCTCAGAAGGGAAATTTGTTCATCTGTGCCTTGCACTCAACCCAAATTCAACCCACAATCAACCCAAATGAGATGGAAGAGTGATGAGTACAGAACTCTGAGTCAGGGAGCAGCCTGCAGTGAGTGTCCCACATCAGCCTGTCACCTTTGAGAGCAGGACCCAGCTCAGGCAGGCAGCAAGGCTCCCTGCAAGATGTCCCCTCAATTCCATGGGTGCCTGGGCAGCTCCCTGCCCCTAAATGACCAGGGAAGGGATGGCACCCCTGTACCTGGCACGGGTGAGGTCACACCTTGAGTCCTGTGCCCAGTTCTGGTCCCTCACTGCAAGAACGACCTGGAGGGGCTGGAGGGTGTCCAGAGAAGGGAATGGACTGGGAAGGGGCTGCACACTCAGTCATGTGAGGAGCAGCTGGAGTTGTTTAACCTGGAGAAAATGAGGCTCAGAGGGGACATTCTCCATCTCCACAACTCCCTGACAGGAGGGGACAGCCAGGGGGGAGTCAGGCTCTGTTCCCACAAGGGACAGGACAAGAAGAAATTATCTCAAGCTGTGCCAGGGGAGGTTCAGGACATCATGAGGAATTTCCTCACAGAAAGGGTGTTCAGGCATTGGAAGGGGAGGTTCAGGTTGGACATCATGAGGAATTTCCTCACAGAAAGGGTGTTCAGGCATTGGAAGGGGCTGCCCACAGAGGTGGTGGAGTCACCATCCCTGGAGGTGTTCAAGAAATGACTGCAGATGTACCCAGTGCTCTGGGCTGGTTGATAAGGTGGTGAGTGGTACAAGGTCAGACCTGATGGTCTTGGAGGTCTTTTCCAACCTTAACGATTCTGTGATTATGCAAATCCTTTACTCTGCAGCACGACCTGCTTGTCTATGCCAGCAAAGCCTCACTAAATCAAAATTCCTTTTTTTCTGGACTAGATTACTGCTTTACAGCACAGCCAGCCCAGCAGCACAGCTGCATTACAAAGGTGAAAAGTGTGTTAAATCCAGAAACTGAGCAAATACCTCCACAAACATTAAAGACAGGGCAGGAACTCCTACAACAGTTACCAGCAGGCCTCGCTCATCATGGAAGAGAGGGCAGGATGGAGACCTGGAGCCTCCTTCACCCTCGTGCGGGGATGCTCAGTCTCCTGCTCCACATCCCGCTGTGCTCCAGCACTGCAAAGGCATCTGAAGTGATGCTGAGAGGGTAATAACCCCGACAGTGGCAGCAGCAATCCCTCCTGGAGGTTAACAGCAGGAGGCAAGGAGGCTGCAGCATTCATGAAAGGAGGCAGTGAAAGGCAGAACCAACAGCTGAGTTGGCCTCTCAGTCAGCGCTTGCTTTGTGCAGCTCCATTATCAGAGAAGAACGAGAGAGCAGTGAGGGAAGCCTGGGGAGGAAGGAGGGGAGGGAAGTGCAAAAAGAAGAGACAAAACACCCACCTGACAGGTGCTCCCCGGGACTGGGCAGGCTTCAGCATGACCGTGATGGTGGTGTCAGTCTCGTTGAGGGGAGAGTCCGTGTCGTACTCCGGCATGGACGGCGCTGCAGCAGAACAAAGCAACACGTTCATCGTGCACCAGCCTCTGGTAGTGATGGCAACACTCTATTAACATTTCTCCTACGAAATATCAAAATACTCCCCAGTGTTATGACCAGAATTATCGAAACTGCTTAAATATTTGTACGCTCTTTTTCCATTCCAATTAAACGGGAGTCGGACAATCTTCAAGCTGGCTTTGAAAATCCCGCCTTCAATTTTTAAGACATAGTAAGCCCTTGAGATAGGATCATTCCTGCAGTGTTAAAGGCGAGGGAAGAAATCTGCACAGACATTATAAAACAACCCAAACTATTAGGATGAGTGAATCAGTGGCAGAGCTAAGAAAAGCACCCTGGAATCCTGAATCTTTCTCCCTGTTCTGGTCAGTGGATTAGCCCTCTCACATCTTAACAGATTTTAATGAACAGACTTAAGCTGTGTCCCCTTGATTAGCTGCAGGGTGTGCTAGGAAACACAAAAGATGAAAAGAGAGGAGCACAAGTTAGCCAGGTTATTTTTGCTCCCAAACCCAGGACATTTTACCCTGGGGTGCTGCTGACTCAACAGGCAGCTGCAGAGATCCCAGTGCCACCCTCGGGCAGTGCCCAGCCATGGCAACCCCATCTCTGATGTGCTCCCATCTCTGATGTGCTATACAGACACCCACTGAATAAAAACCCACTCTAATTTCTCCTTCTGCTTTGTTATCTTCTCTTAGGACCATTCCACGAAAGTAGGACAGCTTTCCTTGCGAAATTTATTTCACTTATTACTTCTTCCCTCGCCAGGAGCAGGAGTCTGTTTGGGACAAGTTTAACTGCTGAAGACCTGAAGAGATCATGAGATCAGAGCAGCACCAAATTTGTTCCAAAGATGCAGGTTTTGCTGAAATAACTTTGAAGCATAAAGCAAACAGAAGAATTCACACAAGTAGTTCATCTGTAGCTCACAAGGGCAAGCTGCATTGTGGGGGATCCCAGATTTAATCCTCTCATAGTGATTTCCACTGTAATCCTGTTTACAATCAGGATTTTTATCTAAATGCCGGAAAACTGTCAAGAATGGGGGCTGCTATTATCAGCTCAGCTGCTGGCTTCCCTGTCAATAAGCTGGGAAGACGTTCAGAGTGAATGTCAACTGCTTAAGAAGGATTTCTCTGGAATAAGGTGCTCTCCATCAAGGGGAAGCAGTGACTCATTGAAAGGAGACACATCCCCAGTGGTCTTCCACACCAGAGATCAACCAGAACAGTTTGGGTTGGAAGGGATCTTAAAATTCATTTCATTCCAACCCCCTGCCATGGACAGGGACACCTTCCACTGTCCCAGGCTGCTCCAAGCCCTGTCCAATCTGGTCTGGGACAGTTCCAGGGATCCAGGGGCAGCCACAGCTGCTCTGGGCACCCTGTGCCAGGGCCTGCCCACCCTCACAAGGAAGAATTTCTTCCTAACATCCAACCTAACCCTGCCTTCTGTCAAATTAAAACTATTCCCTGTGTCCTGTCCCTCCATCCCCTGTCCCCAGTCCCTCTCCAGCTCTCCTGGAGCCCCTTTATGCCCTGGCAGGGGCTCTGAGCTCTCTCTGGACCCTTCTCCTCTCCAGATGAGCACCCCCAGCTCTCCCAGGCTGGCTCAGAGCATCTCCATGGTCTCTTCTGGACTTGATCCAAGAGCTTCACATCCTGTGCTGAGTACCCCAAAGCTGGATGCAGAGCTCCAGGTGAGGTCTCATGAGGGCAGAGAGGAGGAAAATCCCCTCCCTTGACCTCCTGGCCACAATGGCACAGCAGGAATTGCTGAGCCCCTGCTCCAGCCAGAGGGGATGGTGCTTCAGCAGAGCTTGGTGCACCCACAGAACCAAACACACTCACACACTGCTGCAGCACAAATGTCTTTCCATGTGACAAACAAATACAGCCTCACAAGGGCATTCCTGTTCATGCAAAAAATCCTTCTTCTCCCTAAAAACCTCAAGGCTGCCTCTTGGAGCAAGTTTAATGGTAGCTTTCAAATTATTTGGAAAATGTATCAAAAACTTGACCGTGCAGTGAGATAATCTAATGTCAGAGGCTGCCCTAATGCTTGCATGGAGTTTGTACCCACCTAGTGAGAGCCAGATATGGGCAAGAGGGGGGTAAAAAAGGCAATAAACCAAGCTCAGTATGCATATATTTGGTCCTCATGCAGGCTGCTAACACAATTTGAGCACTCATGGGATGATGAATGCAAAGAAACTGAATCAGAGGGGAAAAGGCCCCCACACCATTGCTGTGGTTTTTTTATTTCTCTGGTCACAAGGGGATGGAGTGCACGCTGTGCTGTCCCTTCACAGCAGGGCTGCAGAACCCACAACAGCCCATGGAGCTGTTTTGGGCAATTAATGGCTTTTACTTCAAGTGGTTTTAGTGCTAAATGTCAAAGGTTCAAACCCCAAGCAGAGGGAGGGGATGTGCTTTGCTTCCTTAAAATTTGTCCTGTCACTTACTGCTCACAACTTGCTATTACTAACTGATTTTGAAATGGGGCAGCGGAAAATCTATACTGTAGTGCAATCTTTTCTACAATAACCAGCCATAATTTCAAGCATTACCAGTGTCCTGAATGTTCCAGATGTGTATTTTGACTTTACTGAAAAATAACAGTTAAAATAGTCCAAAAAATGATAGTTTTTCTCTCTGCTAGAGAACCTATTTTAGTATTATCAACTAAATGTTAGAATCTTCATATATCTGCCCAATATCACCACTACCATCCTTCTTTTTTTTTTTCTTGATAACTGGCCTGTTTCCCCCTTTTTTTCACACCTTCTCTCTGCCATTGCCTCCTTATTTTAGTGCCTTTCATATTCTTGTCTGCCTCAAGCCCTCCCTCTGCTCTTACTCATAAAAAACCCCAAGAAAAGCAGCTTTCCTCCCTTATTTCTAGTCTCTTTGCACTATTAATTCCATTACTTCATTACATCCATTTTGGTACATCCTGAAAATAAAAACCACATTAGGGAAGGAGCTTCCCCAGCCAGGCAGATAATGCTAACAATAATTACTATAAGGGTAGTTCATTTGTGGAGCTAATGATGGTTCTCATTTAAAATGCTCCAGAGATATCCAGGGATATTTAGGACGCCCACAAATTAACCCCTGTATTTGTAACCCAGATAAACAAAGGTCTGTGGCTGTTGCAAAACTCTGCCCTATGAAACTTGGAGAGACATTAAGCTAAGTTATAATTTATAATTTTATGCATCAGCTTTGAGTCTAAAGCACAAAGCTTTAGAAGTATGGGGTTTTTTTTCTTCTTCTCCAAAGCAGTACCTGAAATCTTGGTTGCAATCCGGGTGGTGATGGGTGGCCCAAAGCCCTTGACTGTGCTGGCTTTGATGGTGAATGAGTAGGTGGTGCCTGGGTACAATCCCACAAAGAGGTGATGGGTTTCATTGCGGAGCTTGAAGACTTTCCCTCTCTGGCTGGACAGGTCAGCACTGGGATCCAGAGACCCAACGGCCTTGTAGGTGATCTGCAAATGAAGAACAGGGACAGGAGGGTGAGGAGGGCCCCTCTGCACCTGGCCTCTCTCTGCTCCCCTGTTTTGTCACCCCTCGAGGCTGAACTGCAAACTCAAGGACGGGAATTATTTCAGGATTATTTCCGTATCTCCCGTGAGTGGTTTTGTATTTGGGTGCTGTCACACAAACATGACAATTTTTCCAAGGCTTTACTTAGGGAAAAACTAATTTCCTCTCTCCTCTAAAGCCTCAGCATGTGCTGACTTACAACAAAAGACGCAAAGAATTGCTTTTTGTTCCCAAGCTCGGAACTTTTGTAGTCAAACCAGAGCACACAGCACGACCGGCAGGATTTTCATGAGAATCGCCCCTGCAAGCCCCTCCAGCTTATGAAAACCCTCAGTGCACACATGGATACGTTTCCTTCTGGCAAATCATCTCCTCAAAAGGCAGCTGAAAACAATGGTAGCCTTTCTCTGACAACAAAAGCTCTGGAAGTCTTTTCCTGTGCTACAGAGAATACGCTGAAATGAAATGATATGTTTAAATGGAATGAATATCATCGTGTCTTTAGACAAAAAGCCCTTCTCTCTGTGGAAACCAGCTTCTGCTGTCCTTTCCTTCCCCTCATTCTGAGCCTCAGAGTGCAGATTTACACGTGCTGCAGTGTCTGGTTTCCAGCTGGTTTAAGCCAGGAGGGTTCCAGACCTGGAGGGATGTCCTGAGTACACCTGGAGCTGGTGCCAGCACACCCTGAGACCTGCCTGAGCTCAGCAGGCTCCTCCATGGCAGCCCTCCTGATACACAGACACTTCAAGGGAAACTCATCACTTATTTACCAGCCAATTCCTTGCCTGGGTTCCAAATTCAATCCCAAGGCAGCTCAATTTCAACAGAGCTGTCAATATAATGTACTGTGCTCTGCTGCTCTCCTAACCTTTTTTGATATTATGGGATCCTCACTTATTTGTAATGAAACACTATGAATAAATCAGTGTGTGTTAATACATGAGGTCTTTTTTTTTATTAAGGTCTCCACAAGAATCTAATTCCCAGCCTTTCTGAAAGAGCCTTTGAAAATCTTTAAGTCACTTTCTTTATGACAGGAGGAAAATGCTGAATTTTGAGGAAAAAGAAATATCCAGTGTTTAAAAAGGGAAGCTTTAATAATAACAGGATAAATAAGAGAGCAAGACTGATGTTACTGACACCAGAGAAGGGTGAGAGCATGTGAATCCTGTTATTTGGATAGAGAAGAACAATTTAGACAGAGCTGACATCCAAGATAAGGCAGTGTAACAGAGAAGGGGCATGAATTACACCAGCAACAAGAAAGTACAGAAGCAGAACTCCTAAAGGAATTCTAATTAGACAGCTTGCAGGTGATTTCATTGAAAACCAGCTCATTTTTCCAGGAATTACAACCTGGGTTTAAATTTTTATTATGTGCCAGACATCTGAGAGAGACATCTGAGCATAATGGTTCTTAAAACAAACAAAAATTAAAAGCAGGAGGAAAATCTCTCCACCCTCTGCTTTTCCCTCAGGGAGCCATGAACCAGCATGGCATGGGACAATATTTTGAGAGTTCTTATTGCATCAAGGCACTTCAAGGCAAGGGAATTTGTAAGAAGACCATTGGAATTAAATTGAGAAACAAATACTTTAATCAAGAGACATGACTCTGTCCATGCCATAGCTAAAATCCAGGAAGAAAAATGCTTTTAATTTAATGTTATGTAGGAATGAGCTCATGCAATCTTGTATGCTCTGCTGGCACATCAAGAGCTAGAGAAATAGAAATTCTATAAAACTACAAAGGGCAATCAGCAAAATAGGAATTGGGGAAAAAGAAAGGGAACTTCCTCCACCTGGGGCACTGAACAGCACATTCACAGGGTGCCCAGGTCAGGCAGTGGCCTGTGCAAAATCAGTGGTATTTATTTTCAAGCACATTATACTGAAGGTTATAAACACAAGTGCAAGATAAACTTGTCCTTGATTCCACCCATATAAATAAATGTATTCAGCTACCTTCAGCAGTTCTAAAATCATTACAGAAACAGTTATTTTCCCTTATTAAAAAAAAGAAAGTCAAAAAACCTATCCCCTTAAGGCAAAAAGAGCTAGAAAAGCTTTCAAAAGGAAAAAGACTAAAGAAAAACAAACAAACAAACAAAAAAACCCAAACCCCAACTCACTGATTTAAAAACAAACAAATCAACCCAGTCTTTATTTTTCCCTTGACTGTAGCAGAGAATGAGTACAAGGGACCTTAAAACAACCTGGGTCAACCCACAAGAAGCAGGGAAGGAGGGAACAGCACTTGAGAGAATGTGCCCAGTTTGATATTGTAGTGTGGGTCAATTTTCAGATCAACTGCTCACTCAAATCAGACTTCAGGATTTCCCAAGACTCCTTTCAGGACACATAAACTCCAGCAGAGAGATTGGTGGCACAGCCAAATGTGAGCTCACTTTTTCTGCAGCAGAGTCTCTTCCCAGTAGATCCTGCTAAACCAGGGGGTGTGAGGGCATTCAGAGGAAGCCACCCTTGAACCCAAACCAGAACATTTGACTTTTAACACATTAACAGCACCTAGATGCAGCACAGAGAATAGAAACACAACAGTGCAAAGCTGTGCATGTGTCCAGAGCCACTCAGGCCAGCAGCAGAAATACTCACAGGCTGCTAAGTGCAAAGGGTGCAGATACTGCAACCAATTCTTGCTCCCATCAGGGTGGAGCTCTTCTCTGCTTCCCTCCAGGAGGGCTCTGAGCCAGTGGAGTGGGCAGGAAAGTGCACACAGACACTGCCAGGAGAGCCCCTGGGACAAAGTGCCCACCTCTGGGAGCATTCTCCTCACCACCACAAGGACCTGATGTTCTCCAGGTGTCCAGGCTGCCATTTATAAAACCTTCTACACTCCTCTAGAGCTTCTACACTCCTCTACACAAACAGTTGTGTGGCTGAGAAGTCTGTGGGTTTCTGGAATTGCTGAGTGCTGCTGGTTAAGCAGCCAAACCCCAGGTGAACCAGAGGAAGCAGCCTTGCAAACAGAGCTGTCTGCTTGGAAAAGGAGGAAAACTCTTCCAGCTCAGCAAAAAAAACCAAACAACCAATCAGTTTTCTCTTCCAAGTGAGCTACCTGCTGTTTCTTAGCTCTAAGTGCTGCCCTGAGTGTGGATCAACATCTGAGAGCTCTGTCTCAGCCTTATTCCTGCCTGGACCTGCAGGCACAGTGACAGCAGCTGCCACTCCAGCTGCAGCCACAGCTGTCCCTGCCAGCAGCGTGTCCTGGGGCTGGCCTGGCACACATCCCTGCTCTGCCACCCTCCTCACAGCCAGCAGCAGCTCCAGGGGCTCCAGGCAGAGGGATTTCCCACTGGAATAATTCAGGAGTGCCACACCCGTGGGTTTGTGTGTATCCATGGCCCTGGCTCAGAGGATTTCTCCTGCAGAAATCAATGTACCACTCACATGTTCATGTGTCTTCCACTGTTGGAGTATAAATCCCCCTGGGCCAGATCCATGAAAGCCCAGGAGTGCTCAGAAAAGTGAGGATTGAATCTTCAGAAAATATAAAAATACATAAATCCACCCAGACCCGAGGTAGAAATGGAGTTTAGTTTTAAATAAATACGAGGAGTTTTAAGTGCCTTAAAAATAAGAGCCTGTGTTAGTAAGTTAAAGTAACAAAAGAGACCTAGTACCCAATTTAGAATTCAGTGATATTGCCTTTTGCAAAGTTAGCTAAATTCTAGTCATAATAAAAATAATGTAGCCATGCTAGAAATTCCTAGATAGAAGAGCTAGAGCTATATGTGTAGAATTTGTGTAAGAATTTACACAATTAACGCACATCAATTTTAGCTCAGGATAGGTCCAACACTTTTGTACAGGGTTCATGTTTAAGTTTGATTGGCTAAAATTAGAATAAAATGCACTAAGAATATTGGAACAAGCACACTTAGGGAACATGGACTATGGGTGCTGTTGCTGCTATTGTTTTTACTGCTGCTGACAAGACGCCACCACTACTGCTTGGGACATGGGGATTTCACTGGCAGGAACTGGAACAACTCTGCCTTCACCAGGCTGATTTAACAATGTAATAAAAGACTTTGCTTTTACAACCATCCATCGCCTTTGTCTTCAATGAAGTCATCCGAGAAACTTGACACTCCACCAAATTCTAGCTGGGTAAAAGGAAGGCACCAAGAAGTTTCCAGTCTTCTCAACTGATTTAAACTCAGTTTTCTGAGGAAAGAGAAATTGTAGGGAAGCAGAGAGTGAAAAATTTTCAAGAAACTGTGGAAATTTCCAACTCTGGAGTAATTTATAAAAGCACAAAAACATGTCTGGAGAAGAAATATGGCACTTCTCTGGAACAAGGAGGATGCTGGAAAAAACACCTGTCTTGTGGTTTGTATGCTGAATATTTATCTTAATTTCTTGTTCTGAGTGTCAAAGAATTTCATTACAGAACAAACAAGAGATTCTAATCTAAAAAAATGAGATGACTCAATTGCTCGAAAGCAGCTGTTCCAAATTATTTTAAAATAATCTATTTTAAAGACAAGCTGAGCTATCTAATACTTCTATATTCTCAAAAAAAAAAAAAAAACCAAACCAAAAAACAACATTATTAATTTAAAAGTTTAAAAGCATAGACAGAAAACAAACAGAAAAACAAAAAATAATATATTTTAAAATTTAATTCTGATGGAAATATTGAAAATATTTATTTGCATTCTGATGCAGAATAAATGCAAATACAAAGATGGGGAAAGACTCAAACTCTATGGTTTTTAACCACCTTCCTGATCTCCCTGCAGGCCAAGCACTGTCCAAATTGGAAAGTTGTCTTTGCTCTGCAAACTGAAATGTCTGGCAGGGTTTCCACAGGGAATGGAGAGTTTACACATCAGCTCCAGGGGAACTTGATGGTCCCAAGGAAAATTTTAGTGGCCAGCACTGCAACGGATCTAAACATAGCAAAATCGGGCCAAGAAACAGACATTAATAAATCCTGAATCTCCTTGGAACCTCCTTCACTGAGTTTATTAAATACTTCTCCTACTGAAGGAATAAAAGCAGTAAACTTGAAAAAAATCAGAAAGCCAAATGGTGAAAGAACTCAGAAGAATTAAGAACAACAATTTTCACACCAACACAAGAGGAGCAGAACACTGAGCCCAGGGTTCTCCCATGTGGATGGAAGGGATGTACTCAGGAGGTGCTCAGATGCTGAAATCCCCAGTCAGCTGTGCAAAATTTGGCTACAGGAGTCCAAATTCTTTGCAAAACATAAACCAGGCCAACAGTACAAGTTTGAGTCTACTGGAAACTCTCAAAAAAGGCTTCCTAGGTTTAATGTCCAGGTGTTCAGTGATGTATAATTGCTGTGATAGACTGGAGAATAAAACAAGAAAAAATCAGCACAAAGGAGCAGGCTGGTGAGCAAATTCACTCCTGGTTGTTATTTAAGCAACCAATTCCAGTGCACTCTAGTCCCCATTAACCAGGGGCACCCCCTCTTATTCCATCTTCCCCTCTGTTTTTTATCCACTTTAAAGCTCGGAATATTAACTCCTTGAAATCACCGAGCTATGGTAACAACCCTAGAGACACAGATGTAATATTGAGAGCATAAGCACAGCTCTTCTCTCCCTCACAGAGCTCAATTTAACACAATTTTCTGGGGAGATGTGAACACTTTGCTAACTGTCATTGTCTGTGACTGCAGAACTTCTCTTACAAGGACATAAAACTTTCATGGGGAAGCGAGAGACAATAGCAGAAATATTAACTAAACTAAGAGGCACAAGTTTATTTCTCACTGCAAGCGACAAAACACATAATTAAAAAAAAAACCAAAAAAACAAAACAACAAAAAATAACCCAATTGGATTTTTCAAAACCTCAGCGGTGAACAAGCAAGTGCACAAGTCTGGTGGATTTTACTCCTTCTTTGCATGGTGGAGGAAGAAAGTGCTTTGTCCTGTGCTTTCTAAAATAGAAATGCCAGCAAGAGGTGAAAATTAGAGGTTAAAAAATCCCAATAGAAAAAAAAAAGGAAAAAAAAGAAAAGGGTACCTATTGTTAAAAATGTGGTAATTAAACCAGGAAATAGACCATCAAGAGATGTGATGAATTAACTTTGGGTTTAGAAGTTCCTTTGGAAGAATCTATTAGGGGGCCCTAAGCTTGATACAAGAACACATTGTGATAAAGATCTCATCACTCCACTGTAATGGCCCTTCTTGCTACCCACCACTAAAATCCTCAGGGAACCCAGGATGGCTGTTCAGACTCTCTTTAATCCTCTTAAATAAATTAACAAGGCAGAATATTCTGCTCAAATCACGGCTGATAGATCCATTTAGCCTGCCCATATAGTTGGTACATATGAGTGAGATTTCACCCTGATGAATAACAGAGTTGTCAGGATTTTGTGTGTTCATAACCTTAAAACTGAAGGCAGAACACTCCAATGTCTCAGGATTGAGAGCTTGCCAGTCAAGGGGAAAAAAAATATGCTCATATGTTTCTTCCCACAGCAATTGATCCCAGTATGCAGACCACTTTATCTTGTATCTTTTGCCATATAGAATTAATCAACCCCAGTGAGCAGAATTTTGCTCTCTACAGTCATATCCACCATCAAACATTAGGACTTTAAGCTTCCCCTCTGATTTTAGCAATTGCAGCCTGTTTCAATGCAAATGGTAAGTACTGCTGTTAAATCACACACTACTTTGTGGGTACATTATACAACCTTATCTCTATTTTCCATTTTAGTGACAGCCTGCATAGCAGTTTGGGGAAAGCATTTGAAGCCCATAAATCCATTGCATTATTCCCCTACATTCCCACCGATGTTTTATGTGCCTGTCTTTATAAAACAGCCCATTCTGCCTCTCCACACCCCTCCTGCAGCCCCTCCCATCTGGGGATGATCTGGAGCTGAACAGGTAGCTGCAGTAGCTCTCCCTATACATAAAATAGGGAGTTTTTCTCCCCTTTTTCACTCAGCAATGCCTCAAGACTAAAACAATCTCTTGCTATGGACAAGAGAGGAGGCAGGACAAGGAAGATGACACAGCCACTCCATGCATGAGTGTGCCAAGGTCAGGAGCAGGGTCTGCAGGGACACCCTCACTGGTGTCTGTCCCTTTACTGAGCCAGAATAAAAAGCAGCTTTTCTTGACTTTTTGCTGCTTTTTGAACTCACTCCTGCCTTGTGAAGCAAGACCTGGCATCAAGACCTTTTTTATCCCTTGTTTCTTATCATACCATGTTGCACACAGGGCACGGGGATGTGGACTGCACTGGGAATAAGAATCCCAGTGACTGCCACAGATGTCAGCTCCTCCAGCACTGCTCAGCAAGCAGGACAGGAGGAGGCAGCCTGTCCATCTGACCAGAAAATCCCATTGTCTGGAGTCCCTTCCCACACCAGGGCTGGGCCCAGCTTCTCCTGCCCCATGGCACTGTGTCCTGGCACAAGGTCCATTGCTGCCTGCCCTGCTCAGCTGATGGAAAAGCCTGGGACCAAACCCACTGAAACAAAAAAGCTGCTGGCACCCCAGAAAGTTAAAGCTGTAAACCAGACCCAGCTTTAATTCCTGCCTTTTTTTTAAAGTGGAGCCTTCTGGAGAGGGACAAGGGCACGTAGTGATAGGAAAAGGAGGAATTATTTAGATTTGAAATTGTGAAGAAATCCTTCACTATAAGGGTGGAGAGGCACTGGCACAGGGTGCCCAGAGAGTTTGTGGACACACCATCCCTGGCTTTGTCTAAGTCCAAAGTTGGACAGGGCTTGGAGCAACCTGGTCTAGTGGAAGGCGTCTCTGTCCATGGCAGGGGGTAGAATGAGATGGGTTCTTTCCAACCCAAACCATTCTGGGCTTTCATTTTGAAAACCACTTTGGTCCCAATTGCATAATCCTCTCTGGAGCTAGAGTCACTTCTATTTACCCAGATGACACCCAGGCAGACTCAGCTGTGAACAAGCCTGACTTAGTGGGGTTTAAATCCTCCTTAGAGCAGCTTTAGAAATGCTCAGTGTTGAGCTGCCAGGAGCCCAGCTCCAGAGCACTCACACCCACCACGGAGCAGAGCAGCTCTGGGAGTGCCAGGCTCTGCTCCTGCCCAGCACCTGCAGCCACCAGGAACTCTCCCCTGTGCTTTGCCACACCACTTGCCTCAAATTCATAACAGGGTTGGCACAACACTTCGCAAATAAATGAGGAAGAATTTTGTCACAGGCAAAGTGTGATTTTCCAGGGCTGGAAAACATTCTGCAATTCATAAGAGTGCAGAGATAAGGGAGTCAGGTATCAGCAGAGAGCTGGATGTGTTTCACAGGGTTCAGCACTGCAGATGGAGGGGAGGGAAAACCAACAGCAAGGCTTCATGATTGAAAACACCTCAGGAAACAATAGGCTATTTAGTTTTAAATCTTGCCTTACATATTCCACTCCATGCTCTAATAAAGCCTACAGGAAAACTTCATTTTCCCCCGTATCCCAAAAATAAACACAAATCAACTGGTGCATTCAAGTCTGACAGAAATATCCTTGAACTCAAAGTTACACAAACATAACCATTCATTTCCCTAGCTGCTGCCTCGGGGAAGCAGTGTTCCTCTAGCCAGGTGTTAAGATGCCATGTGCAATGTGAGTTAAACATGAAAAGGGCTTTTATCACAGAATGGTTTGGCTTGGAAGGCACCTTAAACATCATCTTGTTCCAAATCCACTGCCATGGGCGGGGGCACCTTCCACTAGACCAGGTTTTTATGATGGAAGGAAACCAGCTGTAGCTCCTGGTGTCCATTGGAAATGTTTTATTTTGAATTCAGCATGTGCAGAGGGTGTACAAGTGAAGACATTCCACTGAACACCTCACTCACCATCATTTTGAGCACCACAGACCTTCCTGAAATTTCATAAGGCTTCTCCATAGTTCTTACCACATATGGATTTATTCTCATGTAGTCAGCACTGAGTTTCCAAAACACATCTTTCTGAACCTGAGTTTGTATTATCCATAAGATACCCAATATCAAAAGCAGCTTCACATTTCAGTGGAAGGAACAGCAAGAAACAGCCATTCCCAACCATGGCCTTCCCTTCCTGCTCCCTTGAGCCTTGACAACAAGATCCATCAGATGCTTTTAGAATTATCTATTTCTTACACAGATGATCCCAATGGCTCTTCCCCAGTCACTGCTCACCAGGCTGAGCCACGAAGGTTTAATTGCCCCCTCCCCTGCAGTGACTGCTCTGAGCACCAGGGCTCAAGCTGGATAAGGACAATTAGCACCTCTGAATTCAAACCTGGCAAGCCAACACCTTCCCCAGCCTGAAACTCACTGGAGAATGAAAATCAGCTCTTTTCTTCCCCACAGCCCCTTGCTCGGGGTCACTTTCAGAACCAGAGTTCCACAGTAAAACACCAACCACTGCATGGACAGCTGATGCCATGCAGGAGTGAATTACAGGGTCACTGCCTGCTGAACCCAAGAGCAAAAAGCAGGTTCAGGTCTCTGGGACAAAGCCCAGCCTTTGGTTACACTGCTTTTTCTGCAGAAGTCTTTACTTTCAGGCATTAATGCTACGTTTAATCTTGGCAAAGCACAGTTTCAGCAGGCGATTAAAGACCATTTGCTTTCCAAAGGTGAGATATAATTGTGGCTCTGTATCATCTTAAGTAGCTACAGAGATTCTCCTTCTGAAACAGAGACTCCACTGCAGGTTCCCAGGCACATGGAGACTGGCACAGTCCCCATCCCTGTTTACAGCATGACTGGTAGCACTTGCCACTTCCAGTCCCGAGGCTGCTATCAAGCAGGGTGTAAATAATAAAACACCAGGGCCCAGAATATGGGCTCCACATTTGATTTCAAGTTCAAAGCTGAGAGTGTCAGTGGTGGAGGACTCAGATCTGTGTTTTGCAGCAAAGCATGTTAATATTTTGTCTAGTGCACTTCTATCTTCACGTTCCAGCACAAGCCTCACTTGGGTGTGAAAGATAAGGCATGAAGAACATAAGGAATCCCTTCTTTTCCACATATATTATCAGAGCTGCTTGTTTTCTTGAAGGGAACTGGAGAGAAGCATGATCCCCCTACAACACCCCATGGGCTGTTAAATGTAAGGAATGTAAAAGTAGAGACTCAACTCAAAGAATCACAAAATGGTTTGGGTTGGAAGTGACCTTAAGTTAATCCAGGGCCACCCCTGCCATGGACAGGGACACCTTCCACTGTCCCAGGCTGCTCCAAGCCCCATCCAGCCTGGCCTTGGGCACTGCCAGGGATCCAGGGGCAGCCACAGTTTTCTCTCAGTTACCAACTCCAGTGCTCCACCACCCTCTTAGTAAAGAATTTCTTTCTAATGCCTAATCTAAATCCCTGCCCTCTTTCAGTTTAAAACCATTTTCTCTTGCCCTATCACTCCATGCCTTCACAAAGCCTCTCTCTTGCTCTCTTACAGCCCTTTAGGCAATGGAAAGTGCTCCAGAGTCTCCTCAGAGCCTTTTCTCCTCCAGGCTGACCCCTGGAGGGGGCTTTAAGGTCCGTTCCAACCCAAACTATTCTGGGATTCTATGAGCATTACTGCCCCATCACTGACTGAAGGTGATTAACACAGAAGCCAAAGCAGCACAGAGTGGTCAAGTCACAGCTTTAACCCCAAACCACGTGGGAAGACTTACAAAAGTAAGAATATTCTTAAGGCACAAGAGCCAAAAGAAGCCTGGCTGCACAGCTGGGTCCATCTGCAAAGGATGAAGGGCAGGAGTGGCACTCAGCACAGGAACAGCAGCTGGAAGCACTAAGCCAATATTCTGAGCCCACAAACCCCTCAAATGCACATTTAGCCTCCTTTCCTGCCAAGGGGATCTGAAGTGCATCTCTACATTCTCATCTCAAAAGCAGAGGATAAGTGAATCGAGCCAAGAGCTCTGATCTTATCCCAAGATCAACCTGTGATCACTCACACACAAAAATATTAAAAATTCTTCTTAAATGAAGGAATTACAGAGCACTAAGGATGACAACTCACTTGCAAATCAGTTCTGACACCTATTAAAACAAAATTTACTTTTCTACATTGATTTTTCTGTCCTTTCTTCTTGGCCTCTATCTTAAAATTTTCAGACTTAGAGCAGAACCTGAAAGCATCTCAAAGTATCCATGGATAATAAGTAAGAGTGATCATACTTTGCTGATCACAAAATAATTTGCCATGCCTTTTGTACACCGAGTTTGCCATACCAGAAAGACAAAGGAGCACAAGAGCAGGTGCAACCATTTTTTTACATTGTGTGTTAAAGCAATGACTCTGACTGCACTTCTTACAGTTGCCTCTTAAGCTACACAATCAAGTTTTCCAAACTTTGGAAATTTTTTTTCACCAGAAAGAAAAAAACCCTCACAAATTGTATGGAGTAAGTGTGGGATGAAAATAGGCTGTGCAATTTTCCAACACATTTTCCATATTTTTAAATTAATACCTTCACCCTTCCTTTCTAGCATAATTACCAAAAACTAATCTGGCCACTTTCAAAAGATTTTGAAAACTTCTGCAAGCTTAAATCAGCCCTGTAGAACAGAAGGGAAGCCAAACCAGCTCCCCCAATAATGCACACCTGCCATAAATAAAAAGGCAAGAAATTCCTCCTGAAGCCAATGTAAAAACTTTGTTTTAATGCCCTAAGTAATAGCAAATAAATCCACCTGAACTGCTT
>VWYP01015256.1:135989-159232 GCA_013400435.1 Pycnonotus jocosus
CAGGAAAAAAAAAAAAAAGAAAAAAGAAAAAGAAAAAGCCAAGTTGCTTCTGCAACATTCTAGCAGAAAAATGGTCAGCTTTGAGCTAGATAACAGTAAAGAAAATAAATGTTTATATGCAAAATATTTGCTTGGAATTCAGCGCTTAAGAAGCTGTCTTGTGCATTAGTATTTATAGCTAGCTGGACCATGTTTTCCTGAGCAGCTCCCCAAAGGTAGACAAGGTTGAAGTACTCGTGAATATTGCCCAGCCTGAGATGGAGCTGGGCTTTGCAGAGTTCTCTGCTGGCCCCATCTTGCTGTGACAGTGGGATAAAAGGGGAAGGATCCAGGCCCAGCCATGGGGTGGATTTGGGGAGATAGAGCTCCCCAAACCCCATCTCAGAGCAGCACAGAAGCTGAGCCTGAGGGGTAAACAACCAACTGCCCCAATCCCAAAAATCTCTTCTGAACCCTTTCCTTCTACATCTCAGCATATTGCATCAGCTAAAACTTAAAGGATTCATCTGAAAAAGCCCCCTAACTCCCCTGAACTCCTCACATAACACCCTCCCTCTTCCTACCCTTGCTGGAGAGCTTCTGCTCCCTCCCTCTCTCAGGAGCACATGGTTTGACACTGACATTTTGCTTTCCCCTCTGTTGTAGCCCTCTTGTTAGAGGGTAGAAATGAGCTGAGACACAAACTTCTTATCTGTCACAACCCAAAAAGGGTCTTGGTTTATTCCTCTTTACAGCTCAGCCATCCTAACTCCAAATATTCACTGACTCTGGCTGCAGCAAGCTCCTCTTGTGGGCTTCCCTTGCAGCCTCTGACTGCTGGTTATTCCCTTCTAAACTCTGACTGCAGGGATTGGGGTGCAGATGCTGACTGCAGGGATCAGTGTGCAGACTGTGACTGCAGGCTTTTACCCAGCCAGACCATGACTGCAGGCTTTTACCTGGCTAGACTGTGACTGCAGGTTCCAAAAACAGACTCTGACTAGCCCCAGACTGATCTCATAGCAGAGATTCTCTCTCCCCAGGATCCTGCTTCATGATTCTCTCCTTCACACTCCTCAAGGTTCCTCTTCTATGATGATGCTCTTCTTACCAGCTCACCCCCTCTTTTATCTCACTCATCCTTATTGGACATAGCTGTTACTTTTCAGGGGTGAGGTCACCTGTATTCCCTTCTCCTACACCCCTCTAATAAAAGCACATCATTAGAAACAACAAATCCTATACCTGATGTTACAGAGCCTTTAAAAGACTTCCCAGTGCTCACACCCAGAGGCTTTTCATTTGTGCAGTGACTGCTTGCAACTTATGCTAAATAAACTCACTGCTGCTGGTTCCCTCCTGAATAAATCCTGGACCTGATTTTCTAATGTCCTGGGGATAATTTGAAGTCAGAAGACATCTGGAAATCCTCCATCACTTTGGAAAAACAGCATCCTTTGTTCCTCAGGACAGAACTGCTTTGGAGCAAATACATGGGATATAGCTTTTGCAGACCCATTAGGTACCACATGAATGAAATCTCATTACTATTGTGGAAGAGGTCGTCTCCAATCAAGTTTGCTCCAGCAAGTTTTCTGCTTTATTTGCCTGAACTGCATTTCCTCAGAAGCAAGAGGCTGTAAAATCCACAGTTTATACAGCAAGTTTAAAAATTCCTACCAAAACAAACGTTCCATTTTTTTTTAAAGTGCCTTTCCACACAAAGGTGTCTCTGAGCTATCCATTAGCTCCAAGTGAGCTACATCTCATTGAACAACTAAATACTCTTTGTAGAGAGAGAAAACACACAGCAAGTGAAGAAAATGTGCTCCAAAGTCAGCAATTGAGGCAATGTTCTTCCTCAGCTCATCACAGCGCTCCAGGATCACTGGGGGCATCTGACCTGGGCACAGGACACTGGAAAGGTCTGGCTAGACAGGGTTGTTCAAAGGGTAAGACTTAAAAATCCAGTGCCTACAAACTCTTGCCCTCTAAAAAAGAGGCTGGAGGGGGGAAAATAGACCATGACCCAGCTCTTTGTGTGCTGTTCTCTATAAGTATCTCTTCATTTCCTAAAATCCAGCTGTCTTCAAATAAAGCTGCTGGTCCACAGGGTGGGATACGTGTCCAAATGGGCAACCCCAGGAACCACATCAATAAAGCCTCACACAGCACTCAGAGCAGAGGCTGATTCATTTTGCTCACACAAGGACAAACTAGAGCCAGCTCCAGACCTTTCTCCCCATGTTACATTGATTTTTGTATTTTACTCAATTTGAGAAAACATGGGCATTCACTCAAACACTGACTAGCACAAAAATAACTGTATTATGTGCATTATGGTCCATTTTACATTGTAAGGTTTATTTCAGCTGTGTTATTTTGTTTTCTGGAGGCACAGTGTGGAGACCTTGTGAATGAAAAGTGAACTGTTAAGATCTTTAGATACCACTCAACTCCAATTCTGATTTTATGGTGCTGTAATCAACTTCCAATCCACACAAAAACATTTCAATCACACTTTAAAAATGTTTTCCAAAACTCTTGGCGTAACACACTTGCTGTACTTCATTACACTTTCCTGCTCTTGAGTTCCAAACAGGAGTGAAAAAAGATGCTTTTCTGTTCCCTTTTTTAATAGCCTATTGGATTTTCCTACTACTTCATCTGTAGGAATATCATCAACCATGTATTGTGTTTATTGGATAATCCATTAATTGCTTCAACCTCCTTTTTTTGTTCCCCACAATAACAGCAATATTCTGAGCACTCTTCACTCCACCCTTGTGATGCTTCAAACATACTTTGAATTTCTTTAGGTGGCATTGAAAGTCTTCACAGCTCCAAGTCTCAAAGGACAAACCTTAAAATAATCCAGCTTATTTTTCCAACTCCCCTTTTAGGATAATCTCGCCCTGCTGCTTCTTCCTTTTCACAAATGAGACATAAAATCAGATGAGTCTGACTAGCTCCACCTCTGCTTTATAAATAAGGAGAAAAACCTCCATAAAGAATGTAGAGAAGAACCTCCATAAAAAATGTACAGAGAAACCTCCATAAAGAATGTAGAGAAGAACCTCCATAAAGAGTGTATAGAAAAACCTCTANAAGAACATCCATAAAGAGTGTATAGAAAAACCTCTATAAAGAATGTACCTCAACTCTTAGGAGACTCTTTTGGGGTGCTCCCCCTTGGCAAGGGTGTCCCCAGGAGCACACATGGAACCTGCTCTAGGTCTGTCCTGCTTGGTGCAGTGTTTTGCATTCCCTGCTTTCCCTGTAACTCCAGAAGTGTTCGGAGAGGGCAGAAGGAGAAGAAAGCAGCTTGGCTCCTCGGTGCCACTGTCACCCTGTGCCAAGGAGAGCCACAGAGCCAACATCTCTGCTGGGGCAGGGTGTGGACAGGGAGCTGGGGCAAGGGCAGAGCTCAGTGCCTCCATGAGCAGCCAGAGGAAGCCCCAGGGTTGTCAGGGTGTCCTGGTGAGGAGGTGACCAAGGTTAATTGCTGCAGATGCAGACTTGGGCTTCCCATGCTGGGAACTGCAGAATAAAACTCAGCCTGAATGGTTCGGGCACTGTTCAAAGCCTACTTCATCAGGTTTCAATTATAAAGCACAATTAGAGGAGCATCAAGAAATGGTGGCTATTTCTTCCCCTTTAAGGTATTTCTTTCAGCACTCTCTCCCACACTGTCCCACATACCCAGTCACTGTGACCCTAGGCTGTGCTGCCAGCACTGCAGGATGACTGCAGCAGGGCCAGGGGAGGAAAAGGCAGGAACCCCCTCAGGCTCTGACTCCAGACTTTCACAACCCCAGGCAAGAACGTAAAGGACACTTAGTCACAGTGATTCATGCAGCAAATCATTCTGATGCCACATTCTCCTCCATCCACCCAGATCACACTTTTCAAATCCTAACAGAGTTTCTTTTTTTTTCTGGATGTCTGACACACTGCAGACTGTTTTAAAGATGACTAAAAAACAAGCTAGCTGATAGTTAAACCTGCTGTACAGTGGTCTGCCCCTTCATAAGAAATATTCCAGGGGAAGGAAAGTAGTCCAGGGGTTTCCACAAATCAAAATGGGTAGAGGATAAACCAATTCCTGTAGGACTCACATTACAGACTTCAAAAATCTAAATGCCACCACTAGAAAAGGAATGTCTATTTGTGGTCAAGCTTCAGTTGTAATTTCAGCAATAAAAGCTCTTGATCAGTGCAAGCCTTTATTTTTTGATTGTCTCAAGTGATTCATGATTTCAACCTCAAAGCCTCATGGTGGTTCAGCCTCAAAGAACATAAAAATAATTGCTTGTTATTGGACATATCAAAGCTGTGAATAAAGTATTTTTCACCAGGTTCTCCTAGCCTCATTTCAGAGTTTTACAGACCCTTGAAATGAGTTTTCCAAACCTGGTAAGCCAGTTAAGATGGCAATAGGCTTCAAATAAAAAGTGTAGAAATATTAGCTTACCCATACCTAAAAGGTAAAATATCTTCCGGTGGCTGCTGCCCAAACTTACTCTGAAAAAAAATCAGGGCATTTTATAGAACGAAAAAGATCCTTTATTGATGATTTGAGCTTGGTACAAAGTATAATTTAAATAGACTTAGCAGCTGCTCCTGGACTTATTGGAGTATTAGAGCCTTTCACCAACAAGTATTCAGGCTCTGAATAGCAATAACAAGAACACAAATTTGAATGAGACTCAGCTTCAGCTCCCACATCTACCACACAAGGAGGGTGGCATCGAAATGTGGCAAATGAGAGTGCAGACACCTGGTCCTGAAAAGTCATGCAGAAAACTTAGTTTATACTGCTTCGCCTTATTTCTCATCAAAATAATTTGGAGGCTTGAACACGAAACAGATTTGTGAATTCACTAGGGAGCCAGAGAGAGTCCTCACACAGTAATGGAAACGCAGATTTTTTTATTGATTCAAATTAAGGGTAATTTATTGAAAAAAAGCCACAATTTGCATGAAAGATGCTGCTGAAAGATGCAGCAGTCTAAGTGTGTTTTGATCTATTTGACTCACACACACAGAGCCTGGTGGGTGCAGAGAACAACAGCTCTGCACTCACTGCCTCAGCATCCAGCAAGAGAAAACAGATTGGTCCTGAGCCTTTGCTCTGAGACAGCTCAATCCTTTGGCAGTTCAAGTTTTTCCTCCCTTTTACTCTATCACGAGGAGTCTGGTAATTATTATCCTTTCTGACCCTTCCAAGCAAGGAAATCTAATTGTCCTCTGGCTTCAGTAGGTCCCAGGATCCCCAGTCAGTGGATTTTGTCCTTAAAGTGTGAGGAGCCTTTGCTGCACAGCTCTTGGGAACAGCAAACCTGAACTACCCCAGGGAGATCAGGTTACCACAGGGGGACATATGAGTGTAGGTCTCAGACTTAGAAACATTGGTGTTTTCTACATCACAACCACTTGCCAAGGGAAGGCTATTGCTCCATGGGGAAGCTGCTCAATTCTTCCAGGTTTGGAAACATAGATCTAATATTCACTGATAAAACTGGACAAACTGTGATTAGAGAAATTACAGCAGTCTTGGAGAAACTCTGGGGCACCGGTACACATGTAAACATTTCCTAAATTAAATGCTTCATCTTCTTTAAATTGCCAGATTCCCTACAGCCAGAGTATGGTTATGTAGTTGGAAAGGCGAATAACAACATAAGACTCCAAATCTTCTTGGAGGGCATATAGCAATGTTTATTAGAAAGCAAACCTTTTTTATATGCTATTCTGATACAATGGGATATGATTGGTCATTCAGACCAACACCTCTTCATAAACATCTTTGCAAGTAAACAAGATGGAAAAACAGCAGGTGCAGAGATGAGAAATTGTTTGGAATGGCTTCTCCCAGCTCCTCTAGAGCGGTGCCTGGGAAAGTCTATCTGACTTGCTTTCCCACAGGCTCTGCTGATGCCTAAAAATTTCTCTTTGACCAGGCTGTCAGCATCCACACCAGAGCTACAGGAACAAGCTCCTAATCCTGGAGTTTAACTGGAGTGTGGGTAGGATGGAATGGGCAGTGCCCAGGCTCCCCAGGGAATGGGCACGGCCCCGAGGCTGCCAGAGCTCCAGGAGCGTTTGGACAGCGCTGCCAGGGATGCCCAGGGTGGGGTTGTTGGGGTGTCTGGGCAGGGCCAGGGGCTGCCCTGGGGGATCCTGTGGGTCCCTCCTGGCTCAGGATGTTCTGATGGTTTCCTCATCCTCCCGAGCTGTGGCAACGAATGGGACTCTGGTGTGCCCCTGACCCCACCCAGCACTGGATTCCCTTCCCCAGCTCTGGAGACAACCAGGCCGTTCCTTCTGCTGTTCCTCACTACAAAGCTTCCACGTTTATGAGGAAATCTGCTGGGAAGAGCCAAGTGTAAAACACCAAGAGAGAGACAGAGACATTTCCCTGACCCCACCAGGTCCCTCGGTGCTGTCCCTGTGTCACAGCACAGCCGGGTTATCAGCGATGGAATTCATCTCTCTGTGTTCACACAGTATTGATCTCTGAGAGCTAATTTTTCCCAAGGGATTTAAGCCAGTTTCCATCTTGGAATGCCTGGGGATTTGAGAGAAGCAATTTCTCTCCCTCAGCCACAGAGTGGCTCCTTTAGCACATTCCCACATTTGCATTTTGCCATTTGCATACGTGCAGTTTAATGCCAGAGCAGCACAGTAAACAGGACTGTTAGTTTTATGAAAATCTGACTTTGGGGGGGGAATTGCTTTGTGCAAAACAACAGTAGAAAGCAGGATCCAAAGTAAATCTTACAGTGAAGGGAGAAAAGCCCACTTATTACAAGACTAGGAAAACTGCATGAAATGCTGAGGAGCCTCTTACAAAGGCAAATTATCCCACGGCGTAGATGGCAAAGGGATCATTTACATTCCCAGTTCGTAAAAAGCAGTGATTAATACAGCTAGAGAAAATGTAAAATTTAATGAGTAACTGAAGTGTTCAAACAAACTGCCAGTTTAATAAAGCAGAATGACAGGGCCAAAGTGTTGGGAATAAAATCCCAAGGTTCTGTTAGCAGAGAGAAAATTCATGGCTGGAGTGAGAAAAAGAAAAAGGTGATTTAACATCAAAGGAAATAATTACTCTTCATCTAAATAGGAATTAGGATGAACATTTATATTGTCTTTTCTTCCCCTCTGAATGTCTCCAAAACTCTTATTTATTTTAGTTTACATACTTAGCTAATTAAAGCTCTAAAATAATATAATTTTTTATGGGCCATTTTTGGAGAAAACCAGCATAACTAAAAGCAGGCCCAAGCACTTTGAATTTTGCATCGAGGTTCTATTAGTTTTCATGGTGCAATTTTTTTTTTTTTAACCCGCCTCCTGCTGAACTAATTGCGATCTTATTTTTAAGCAATTTTTTAAAATTACGCATGGATTGCAGACTTTCATTCTTAATGGCTTGGATTTAGCAATAACCTGCACTGAAGTTGGCACAGAAAATACCGAACCAACGTCTCAGCTGATGCAAAGGGGAAACCTTCCTGATGTTGTGCTGTTTTTGATCTCTGCAGCTCCAGCTCTGCAAATCCACTTCCTACCCCAAGTACTGAGCTGGGTCCAGCCCATCTCCTGGCCCTCCAAAGTTGGCCAAACGTGCACTGCTGGTTTTTTTAGCCCCTTTCTCTGAACTGAGCCACAAAACCCCAACATGAGCAGCCTGTGATGAAGGGCCAGGGAAGCCCAGGGTGCTGCTGTGCAAGGCTGACAACGACTCTTCACTGAGAGCTTTCCACTCCTCACAATGTGCAGCTGAGATGTCCGTGAAAAAGACAGCCCAGCTCCCTCCACAAGTATTACTTTACTCAGATATTTCTCACAACTGCTTCATTTTCTCAGATATTTCTCAAACGTCTTCCATTCCCAACAACATCCACCTGTGACGTACATGCTATGCAATATGGTCACAAAGAGATCCATGGAGAGCTGCCACTAATAACTTGCATTTTGCAGCTCCAAATATTCAGCTCTTAGAGTGAGAGTGGTGAGACAGATCTGCCCAGAGCATTGTAAAAGTCAAGATGCCCTCTGAAAACATGCCCATCATGGGAACAACTTGACCCCAAAATGTGGAGGTGAACAGACACAAGGCAAGGCAGAATTAAGGGCTCTCTAGGAGCCCTTTTGGAAAGCAGCACTTTGCATTCATGCAGCACTGTCATCACAACCTCAGCATCCCTTCTATAATTAGGAGCACCTCTATGAGGATAAAGCAAGGCATTTTCATTGCAGGTATGTTTATCATGTTGGAAGTATGGTACAAAGAGTGCTCTGAGTGGGAAGAGAAGTAATAGAAGCACAAGAGCACAAGCCACGCTCTGACACAAAGTCATTATTTCATAGTCTCTGATGTCTGCATGACCTGCTGTTCACAGAACTCATCTGCAGAGAGGACTCTTCCCACTCTCACAGCGAGGACTGGCTTAGTTTCAGTCTAAAGCTCCCCTGGGAGGTTTGTGGGCTTTTTGTTCACCCTTTTTCACTCCCTCGTACAGTTACTTTTGTTTTTACTGTCACATTGGCAAAAATCAATGAGCTGAGAACACAGCTGCTAGAAACACTTGTTAGAGACACTTGGATATAAATCAAGGTCCCCCACACAGCCCCTCCCTTTGCAGTGTCTGCAACACCCAAAAGAGGCTAAGGAAATGGCAGCATTTCCAGGGACAGACCAGGAGAAGAAAAAAAAAAGGAAGAAAAGCCAATTTTAGTGAAGAGACCCTGAGATTAGCTCAGCTGGTCAGAGCCTGGTGCTAAAAACACCGTGATTCATGGTTCAACCCCTGCATGGGCTATTCACTTAAGAGCTGGACTTGATGATCATTGTGGGTCCCTTACAACTCAGATTATTCTGTGATTCTGTAAAACTGATGATCAAACTCCAAGTCTGCTGTTATTAGATGTCTACCATCACAATATTTAAAACTTGGGTGTAAGTGCAAGATTTGCAGTGTGTGTGTCCTGAATGAAAGGGATGATCCCAGACATCTCTAGAAGTTCAACTCAAGCCAGATTTACATCAATATCTGCAAAGAGATTTGTCTTCTTGAGCTACAAAACTTATCTAGCCACCACTTCAACTTCCAAGTTTTGAAAAGAAGGCAGGAACCCATCATCTCTTCTGTGGTCATCTCTTGTTCCTGCCTCAAACGTGTGACATTGGCTCCTGAACACAGTAGGTTCTTGGCAGTGGCATTAATTTTAATTTAATATCACAAGACTGCATTGATACCTAGCAAGAGTCTCAATCCACTAAAGTATATTTCCCTCTAGGGAGACTTGGGCATGAAAAGGAAAAGCTGCTGAACAGAAGGCAACATATCTTCCTCTACATTTATATCCAGAGACATGTCTGCCTGCAATGGCAAGTAGGAAAAACAAGTGTCACCTCAGAGAAGAGCTCTGTCACCTCATCTGTTACCTTCCTCAGAAAAACAATGGCTCTCTGAGGGGCAGACAAGGCTGAATGGGTTGTACCAGATTGTTTTCAGCTGCAGGCAATATTTATAATCACTAATTTATATGCAGAAATATTTATAAACAGTAAATTTAGAGACTGTCATATTGGTAAAAGCTGCATAAGACATGTCACACAGTGTTCTGCCCAAATCCTGCATCCCTTTAGGTGAGAACAGGATGCAAAGGAAGGTGGTCCTCCCATAAATTATTATCCTTTATCATTATGAACTCTCAAAAACATCATCAGTAGGAGCCACCACATCTTCTGAAGGCAAGTAAATGAAAAATAAAATGCATCTTCTGAAACGTCACCTCTTCCAACAGTTGCTATGGAGCATGAAAACAAATTCAAAGCTGTCCATTGCTTTTGCTGTTCTTTGATTCAGTTCACTTGGGGAGAGGGTGAGAGACATGCACTGCACATGATGCCAACACTTGGGTGCTCAGGGGCAGCACAGCTGCATTTTGCTGGGAAGACTCACAGCAAGCAGGGATCCTAAGGGGATCATCCAGCAGGAACACTTCACTCCCAAGAGCTGCTGTCAGTTTTCTCATCTACATTGACACAGCTCATAGTTCAGAAAATACCTGTGATAGACTGCTGAGGACTCTGAGATCTCCTGACCAGATGGCAGTGCTGCCAATCTCGTCCAGGACCCAGCCTGTTCAGCACAGGAATACAGAGATCAGCAAACTCAGACCACAACCTCGTACCCACCTGCACACAGCCTGGCAGGAGTGTCAAATCACTGCTGTCCAGGTCTGAACAATAAATGCTACTATTGGTACAAAAAGGTGGCTTTCTCCAAAAAGCAGACGCTGTCACTCCTCAAAGATCCACTACTGTGCACAGCAACAACTGGAGGCTTATTTATGTGCTTATCCAATTTCAGACAACACTGAAACACCAATGTGGAACTGCAAACAAAACAGATGCACGTTCAGCCTTGACAGGTTTTGAATCGTCTACCAGAACTCTGTTAGGTTTATCTCATGATTAATTGATTAATCACAAGCAAAATTTCCAGGAGCAGTGTGTGCCCCCAGCACATCATTAAGGATTATGTTCACAGATACTCTGTTTAGACAGCACTGTGTTAAATCCCAGCAAATAACTTGGTCACCGAGATGTGCGTGGAGCCCGTGAGGAGGGAAGCTGCTAAAACAATTATGTAGTGATGTGAAAAAGCAGTGGGTAAACTGCACATCTTGATTCTTCCAGGGCATGAATGCTTCACTAGGGCTTCCTCTTCATCCGATTTTTAGGGGAAAAAGAGCCACTGCTACCATGTTTCCTTATTAGAAATGTCAGATACACTGGCACAGTTTTTCTCTCACAGCACTGAGGAGCTCAGGGTAAAGGAAACACCAAGATCCCCATGCAGCAGGCAGAACTGCAGCTCATCGATTGTCATCCTTCCCCTCACAACTCCTAGCAAACCACTGCAGGAGATTTCTCGTGGTCCAGAAAGGCTGTTCCAAAGTCCCTCAAAGTCCACGGTCTTTATTTAAGCCTGCCAGCAAAGCAGCCAGAAACAGATGTCCCTCTGCTGCTGGGATTACACCAACTAGTAGCAGGTAACAAGGGATTTCCTCAACAGCCTTTCACAAGCAGCTTTCTTGGTACTTATTACCATGAGAGAGGAAAAGGAGAGTCTAAGAAACCGAGCTGACAGCATGGCAGACCTTTGCCTCAGGCAAAGCAGAACGAATTTCCCTGGTTCCCAAGTCACTGGAATTTATAGCCCAGGGCTGTGTCTCGTTACTCCTGCCCGAGCCAAGGCTGCTGCAATCTCACTGTCACTCCAGCACAGACTTGTCTCCTGCTGGCAACTCCTCTGAAAGATGAAGCCATGGGTTTATCTAGCTGGAAACCTGTTCTGTGCTGTAGAGAGAGGTTTGGAAAGGAGAGAGAATGTTTCTGGAATGAAGGACATTACAAGACAGATTTTATAAAATATAATGAGAGAGAAAGATTAGAGGGTGAGGGAAAGGACTGAGCTGCATCCACCAAGCAGCAGTGATTGCTCAGCAGTGGATGAGTTCACAAAGTTCACCCGTAATAAGGATGTTGGATTGGTGAGGATGTAGCTTTTGTCTGGATAACCTGAATAATTTCTAATTTGTCTGTGGCCTAAATAAGAAAATGGCAAGTTAATAATGCTGTATATGCATTTTTTCCTCCTTAAATTTAGTGCAAGTTCAACACAGTCACAGAGACAAAGTTAAATAGCTCAGAAAAACCTTTTGGCTCAGTGGAAAAAGGAACTTATCAAGCACTAAAAGGAAAAATACTCTAGACAGTAACATGCAGGAGTTCTCTATGCATGACTTGTGTTTGGATTTCCCTTCTCCAGTGGACAAACTAATAATGATTGGGCAGGCACAAGGCCCTTGTGCTCTGTGCAAAAGAAAATAAACAAATAAACCCCAGGGCTGCCAGGACTGCAGCCATGGGAAGAGCTGGACCATCACCCTCAGATGGGACCTGCCCTGGGCAGGGGCTCCTGGAGGAGGAAAACCTTGAGTTTGCCATGCAGTTTAGGGAACCACAAAAAAAATCCCACCTGACCTTGAAAAGCACCAAGGTGTGAATTCAGGGAAAATCACTCATTCTAAAAGACAACATAAATCTGGATAGAAGCACCTTTTGCTGTTTCAGCAGGGGGAAGTTGTTTTATTTTTTTATTAGATATTTTTTAGCTTGTGTCCTCTCTCCAAGATACGGGCGTTGTGGAAGCATTTTAAGAATGACAGCCTTGATTTCATCCTGTGAACTTTAGTGTTGGCCCATGAAAGCCCAGAGCTTGATGAATCATTTCCTTCAGCAGAAGGGTTTCAGACCTGAAATTCAGAGTGACCCTGAACTGGGAACATTTCAACGCAAAATACAAAACTGTCAGACGTGTTAAATCTTCCAGAGACAAGACTCAGGTGTAAGAAAGGGTTCCTAGAATTTTCACTGGCGAGCTGATTTTGGATATGTTTTGGAATGAAGTTTCACTAGTGCTGAAAGACCAAAATATTCCTGAAATGAAGGAGTTTGAAAAGAGAATCAAATTCTTTCAAGACATGACCAGATCTTCCTTGCAGGTGTCTGAAAAAGAATACCCTTCACTGCCTCAGGACTGTGTCTTCACAGCATCTTCTTTTTTCCAGCTCCAGAAGAGAGGGGAGAGAGAAGAGAGGAGAGAGGAGCTCCATCCAAGAGGACACCACATTTACAGGATATGGGTTCTCCTTCCTGTCAGACTGCAGCTCCTGCAGCTCTTTGGTCACCACCTGGTCATCACCACTGGCTGTGTCATCCATCCAAGCCCCCTTGCACACAGCCAACAGCCTGGGCATCTTTGTCCTAAAGCATCAGCTTCTCACTGGATCATTGGGAGAACAAAACAGGGCTGGGTGATGCTGCTACGCTCTCAAATCCTGATTTCAAGGTGATTTGTGCTCCCTCCCTCCGTGGTTTGCAGGGATGGGAGGGGAAGCCAGAAGCTCTTTATGTGCTTGGAGTCAAACAAGGAATTAACCTGCCCAGCAGAGTGTGTGCTCTGGAGTGTAGGAACATCAGGGGGACAATCCATTTCATGGTTCCATGAAGCTGACTGAAACACAATTACACAGCAAGCCAGGGGCTCCTCTCCTCTGAGGCTCCCCAGCCACCTGTGCTTCCTAGGAACAATCATTACTGCAGGTGACTTCAGATTGCAGCTGGGATGGACTCAGGTTCCATCTCATCAGGGAGTTTCAGACATTTTGGGCGAGGAGGCTCAAGTTAATTGCACCAAGTATGGCACAAAGGGAGTCATTTGGAGGAAGTTATCATCCAGTGACAGGGAAGAGTTGGTGAACAGGTTAGTGAATGATCCTGATCCTTCTCCAGTGCTGGAAAAGGAAAGAACTGAAGAATGTATTTTATGATCAGATGAACAGGGACATTTTCCATCTTAAAACTCACTTTAAGCCAGGCAATTATTGCACTTACATCCTTCCCCAGCCCACTAAATTTCATCCAGCAAATGGGAGGAAGCAAAGGCCTTTCGTTTTTCCATTCTTGTGCTCCTTCTTTTGGGATAAGGTTAAGGCAGAGTTAATCAGCATTTGCAAGTTAAATATTTAAGGCTGGCAACACGTGAAAGACTAACAGCCCTGCAGAATAAAGTCCTTTAATTGAGTCACAGCACAAGCACAGCATGGCTGGTAGGAGCACAAAAAGCCAGAGCTCAGCTATTCATTAGGAATGAATATGGAAGTTAACCCAGGGAGACCCGGGGAATAAAAGAGGCCCATTTGCTCCCTGGCCTATTTACTGAGAGCCACGTAAACACGGGGCAATTAAACCTGAATGCAAACACAGGCAGCACAGCAAGGCAGGACAGAACATGGTCCTGCACCCAGTCCTGGCCAGGACCAGGGACAGCAGGGCTGAGAAGTCTCCTCTGCTCTCCTTTTGCACAGACTCTTCCCGTTCATATTTCCTTGGGATGTTACGGCTTTTTGGGTTTTTTATAAACAAAGCCAAGTTCAATGTCTGTGGGAAAAGGAGGAAGAATGGACTAGGTAGCAAAGCAATAGGAAGTGCCTCAGTAATGTATTCAGGCCGTTAAGGATTTCATTAGGTTTACTAAAAGGTCATTAACGATAAAATATCTTCCTTTATTTTACCTACTTTCTAAACATTATAGTCTATTCTGCCATTCAAGCTTGCACCCCACTGACATTAATTAGCATGCTATATATTAAGAAGAGCTTTTAATGAGCTGTTATTTCACATGATTTTATTGGAGAGCCTCATTGTTCAGCTTTATAGCAGAAAATGACAACTATAGAAATTGCTTTGATAGGACTGCAGTGCTGAGGCAGTTATTCAATCTCCATGCTTGTTGCTCAGTTATTCCTTGATGCTGAAAGCTCTGCCTAAAACCCCTCACCGTGGTTTGCCATGATACACTGGGTGGAGGGAAAGCTGTGGGCAAGGAACAGCCCCCCAAAGCACAGAGTGGGGTGGGAGCAGCATCACACAGAGCTGCACAGAACAAAGCAGCAGCAGCAAGGCCCACGTGTGCACAAAATGGTTTGGCCACGTTTCTAGATCAAATATCAGTCTTAGCTCTTATTGTAGCTGACAGTTGTGAGCTGGTGTAGTTTCAGTCACTTGAACCTTAAGCTATACATTTGCACTTACTCTCCAAGTCAAGTGTCTGCCTCACAGAATGGATGGGGTTGGAAGGGACCTTAAAGATCATCCCAGTTCAACCCCCTGCCACCTTCCACTAGGCCAGGTTGCTCCAAGCCCCATCCAAGCTCACCCTAAGTCACTTTTCCCAAACTCAGACCAAAGCAGGTGAATTGAGAACAAAAGGAAAAATTGTTCTCCCTGTGCTGAAGCCTTCATTCTTCTGAAAGCCATCTCACCCTCACTGCCAGCAACACCACCTGGACAGCAGGGAGAGCAGGATCAGGGAAAAGCAGTAACCAACAGGGAAGGGGAAAAGGGGAAGGAGAAGTGACAGAAATTCATAAATCAGCAGAAAACTAAACCCAAACCCATCCTGTCCACTGGATGGCAGGATCATCAAGACTGGCTCTGAGGCACAAACACAAAGGACAGCAACAAGGTGAATTTCCCCAAAGGAGCCATGCACCCACACACACAAACTGCTGAAGGTGATGCAAAGATCACCTTGACTGGCTTCTCTCCCTTTACAAAGTTCCTCCGTGGCATCCATTAACAGGATGAAGCCACCACCACACCTGAATTATTCAGTCGTGTGCATTTTCTAAATTAAACAATTCTGAAGATGAAACAAAGAAAAAAAACAACAACAATCTAGGAAGGAAATGCAAACATGCATCTGCAGTTTGCTTTCAACTTAGCTAACTGCTACATTTTGGTAAACAAAATACTGCAAGATGTGCAAATGGAGTTGTTAAAGAGCTTTGTAGCACTCTAACTGCACAGGTACACTGCCACGTGAAAAGATGAGATGGAGGAAATGGGATTAAGGATCAGCTGCTCTCCTGAATGAGCAATATTGAGAAGAAAGAAGAATAGACTGAAATTGTAATTTTTTTCTGGAAGAAAAAAGCATTGGAAGGCAAAAAGAAGATGCTGATGTATCTGCAAAAGGATGTTTTAAAATGGAACTTCATTACAGGAAAGAATAAGTTGGAGTTTTTTTCTGTTCTTATCATTTAGTTTGGCTTCGAAAAAGTGCAATGTGCACACTAAAATAATTCCGCTCCTTACAAAAAAAAAGTGTTGTTGTAACCAAATATCTTCTCATTTGCATGGGATTTATATCACTGCATGTCTGTTAGCTTCAAAAGAACAATAAAAAGGTAATCAAAGAAATTGTTGTGCTCAAGGGACCACATTATGCTTTTATTTCTGAAAAGCTTGATCAAGCAATTTTTTTAACACAGTTGATTCATTCTATTTATAACACAAGTATGCTACTTACCTGGAGGTTGTCATACATTTGAAAAACCCTGACATCTGAGTTTCTCAGAAAAACCCTCTCATTTTCTCCCTAAGATGTTACTGGAAACTATAGGAATTTAAAAAGCATTATTAACAAATGCTCCCAAGTTAAGCACATCTTGCAAGCAACAGCAAGTGAGTAACACACAATTAAGAATCCTATATAATTTGAAGAAGTTTGTTCAAAAGCTCCTAGAGGTGCTTATTCAGAAAAGCATCCCTAATTAGGAAACCATTTAAACATTCCCTAAGTTTAAGGCTGTGTTAAAGTAACTGGGAGAAGGTGGAGAGGAACAGGAGCAATAAAAAACCTGATGCCTTATCAGAACTTCCTAAAACCAGAGGCCAGACAAAATTAAGGGAATAAAAAGCAGTTCTATTTATTGAACGGCCTTCAGGTACATCCAGGGCAGACAAAGCCCCCCAGGGTCTGCACCCAGAATGGACCATGGGTCACAGGTTTGCACACTTTTATAAGTTTGGTCCATTTGCAGATTGGGGGTTCATTTTCCAATTACAGCTTCAGGTAATGAAGTCATTTACCCCAAGTTTGCTGCCCCCAACTCACTTTTGTTTCCATTTCTCAGGGCCTGAGGCAGGGAGGTGTCCTTGATTGCCAGGCCTGGAGAGGAATTGCTGTGTCTGACCAAAATGGGAAAGCAGCAGCTCACACTGTGTGTGGAGTTTAGAGTTATACACTAAAGAACTGCAGGGTTACAAATATATTTTAAAAAAAAGTTGTATTGTATTTATATAAAATATAATTAGAAAAGCTAATATCTACATATTTATATATAGATATAATATTTATATATAAATATTATATATATATTAATATATATAACATATAAAAGCTAAAATCCCAAGGCATCAATACAACACGCTCTTTCCAACAGGGAGTAACCCCTGAGTAACCCCCCAGGCAGCATCTGGAGCATCCTCCCTGCTGCTCTCCTCAGCTGCAGAGGCAGGAGCAGCCCAGCAGAGCCATCACCCCAGGACAGGCCAGGCAGACAGAGCCCAGCCTAACCCCTGTGCGCTCCCCAGAGCACCTTAAACAACACAGCTCCAGCCAACTCCAGTCCTGCCATGGCATTTGATGTCCCCAAATGTGATGGGGAAATGAAACCATCCTGTTCCACCACAACACCAGCTGCATTTGTTATTGCACACAGGCAAATTGTGCTTTCCTTGCAGGATCACAGAAGCCACCTTAACTGAACACCCTGGGTGAGGCAGGAGGGTCACTCAAGCTCATATTCTATGCTGACAGGGGAACCCTATTAATTTATTAAAATTGAATAAACAGCATGGTGGCTGGGAGGGGAGAGGTCTCTGTGGGATGCCACTGGTTGTGGGGTGGGGGTGAAAGATATTTCCTGTGACCTTGTGATGCTCAAGTTTCACTGGAAAGCTGAGCCCTGCCTTGTTCTAGGAGCAGAGCCACAGATCTGTGACTAACACAGCATCCCAAGCTCCTCAGAGAGCAAGCAATGCTCAGATTTATCATCCTTCTCCGTTGCCAAGAAATGATAATAAATCAGCGCAATCAGCACCATTCATTTCCCACATTCTGGCCTGAATCTTTATTAAGTGGAGCCTGGAACGCTGGCAGCGTTTAACCAACCTGTTCACCAAGTGCTCAGTAAATACTACAGCCAGCAGGCATCAAATAAACAATTTCTCTTCAGCCAGCCCAGCCCTCTTCCAGGGCTGTTCTGTGCTAAGAGCCATAAACTGCAGATCTCACTGAGCTGGGTGGATGTGAACAGATTTCCTCACACGTCACTGAGAGGGTGACACAGCCCCCGACAGGGCTGACAGAGCCTCAAACCTGAACAGATGATATATGGCCACACACGTCCATTGCTAGTTTAGGTTATTAAAGGAGTCTAATTCAATATAGCACAGATGCACTAAACCCCTTTTTCTTGGTGTAATTGACTTTCAGGGCTTCTGGACAAACAATAGACTACATCTGATAAATCCAGTGTCAGAGGAAACCAGCATTAACACTGCAGATGAACAGGGAATAATTCCCAACAATGTCCCTGCAGATCAGTGAGAAATCCAGGACCCAATACCCCATCTTGAATTGATCACTGCCTGCGTTTTGAACCCCTGACAGAGTCTCCAGGGTGTTCTGCTAATGTTCAGCTAAATGCAGCCCCAGCTGTGCCTGGCAGGGCCCAAGGTAGGGAGCTGAAGTGGGAAAGCTCCATCCCAGGAGTCTCCTGCATCCACTGAATGCAAGGAGAGGCTGCAAAGTGATTGATTTTCATGGGAACATTCAAAGCCACTTCTCACTGAAGGCAATTTCTGAGAATTGTCATATTTCCACTATTTTGAATGTAGAGCTTTATATAAATGGGCTGCAAGATTTTGTGGTTGTTGCTTTCCTTCTTGTGGGAGCCATTTTTCACCCTTCACAACCAAAAAAAACCCCCAAATCCTTTAAATAAACAAACAATGACTAAGCCAAGCTGAGTTCCCAACCCTTGCAGCTTTCCCAGGGAAACCTTTTTTTGCAACATCTTTTAGCAGGAAAGATTTTATCTTAAAAAAAAAAAAATCAGTTTTCCTGAATAGCTTGGAAAAGGGCTATGAATAGAAATGGATGCAGATATCCCTGCACAGCTATCACACCAGATAATCCTGCTTTTTGTTATAATAAGCATGCACTTGCAGGGGTCAAGGGTGGAAGAAATTTGTTTCCACCCTTTTATAAATACAGGCAATGCATCCCACGAATATTAACCTCATGCCAGACACCCTAAAGAGGCAGTTTGCAGGTAACAACCTCTCCTGCAGAGCAAAAGGGAGTGAGGTGATGGAGAAGGAATGGCATATTGGCAACTGGAGAGATGAAGAAGGGCAGACTGCAATTCTACATGGTAACTAAGAGGATCTGTAGCCTCTGAAGTGCAATTTAAACTCAAATCCACTGGGATTAGATGTACTAGGCTCCAAGCATCCCATTAAAGAGCTGAAATTGTATATGAAAGTCCCTTGTATTATTGTTCCTGGCATCAAAATAGAGATTTACAGCATTTCAGGAACAGTGACTGACAAAATTAGCTAGTTAGAAGCTGCAAATGCATCCTTATTTTTCCCTCAAACCACCAGGGATTTAACAATCCTAAAGATGAGGACATAAGTGATTACAGGACTGCACCTTACAATGTTTAAAAAGACAGTTTGCTGTTTCAACACCACCCTTAGGCATGGCTCACTGAAAGGATTTCAGCAATCTGGGAACCATTTTTCCAGTCAAGGAGCTGAATATTTGGGATCCACCCTCTAAAAGCTGTTAGGATTGCAGTACCCCTAACCAGGATTTCCCTAAAGGGATGGGACAAGTATTTCAGACAGCAAGGATAGGTGGGTTTCTCCTTCTTTCCTCCTGCTTGATATTCTAAAAACTGTCAATTCTGAGAAATAGAATACACACAATGAATGTATTTACAAAGGCAAAAGCCAGCATCACTTACAGAGTGCACCTGAAAGCTCTCAGCTGCCCCAAAGAACAGCAAAATGCAGATGTAAATAGGTTTTGTTTACTTAAATTTTCTAGATGCAAGTTTGCACAAAACATACATCTAAGACAACCTCATGTCATCTAAAAGCAGAAGAATTTTAGTGCCAAAGTTGGTCCATGACCTTAAATTAGATTGCTTGCCCTTGCAGCCCAATGACAGTGAAAGTCTGTTTGATGGTAGTTTGACTTTACACACACTTAGGAAAAAAAACCTAAAAGGAATAAATCTTTGTTGCATGTCTTTGTACACAAAGGCTTTGAAGCTGAACTCCCACATGGTGTGAGGACAATGAGCAGCATTTGATTATCAGGGATTTTAAAGGAGAGCAGCTTTTCAGGACTGGTTAAAAAAAAAAAAAAAGTAAAATAAAAATTTCAATAAGTCGTGGTGCTTTCAGTCTGCCCGGAGACTGATTGTGGGGCAGGATTACTGAGATATTATTGAATTGTGCCACTCCCAGGCTGCATCCAGAGACAATAAGAACAATTACAGTGTAATAGTGCCTCTTCCATGAGAGTCACAGGCAGAACCATCCACATGGAGCATTTTACCCCAACCAAGGAACCAGCAAAGCCCAGCTCTGCTGTCAGCTGCCTTTCTGAGCACAGATTGTTCTGCCTGCCTCCTGGAGGTGCCTGCACACCTTGAAGCCACCTGGGGATCTGCTAGAGGCTTCAAGCCTCTGTCACTTCCAACAGCAGCCTGTGCACCTCCCTGGGTTTCCTGATGGACAGACAGACTGACATCTCCTGTCTCAGCACACCCCTGAGCTTTGCTGGCCTCTCCAGCACCCCAGAATGATCTGTTCCGTCCTCCCTTTCCACCCAGCTCACATCCTAATCTTTCCAGCATTGATTAACTGCTCTGTAATTCCCAGAGCTTTCCAAGCTGACTTGAACAAGAGGTTTCTGCTCCCCAGAAAGAGACTGCAATTAGAGAAGGATCTAGAACTGCAATTACAGGGGATCTAAAAGGTCCCTCTGTTTAAAAATCCAGCTGTTTCTGTACCCGGTGAAACAATTAATTCCACAACTGAATGCAGAGGGATTGAAAGCACTTCTAAATGCAACACTCTTGCTTTGTTAAAAGCCAACAATAGCATTTTGAAGGAAAAATATCCATCAGGAGAGACTTGCAGGAGTCAAAAAGGTTCATGAAGGTCCTTCCATTCTCTTTAGGCTCTTAAGAAGTATTCAGCCATTATGAAATTAGTGCTCCTGGCTGCCAAAAGACTTGCTGAAGGTTGTGCTGCTGAATCCCAGCCCAGTTGGCACCCAAGCAGTGGATATGAAAACTGCAACGGCAATTTGGGTTATAGGGACATCTGGCAGGGAGCTGCAAGAATGATTAGGGGCCTGAGAAGAAAACCAGTCCCAAAGGGAAGTAAGTGGGATGTAAATCGAATAGACAGTATGATTATTTTGAAGCATTTCAGGAGCTCATAACATTTTTTTAAAACAGAATTAGAGGGAAAATACAATATCCAGATCCAATGAATCAGATTGTGATGTGATGGTGAGGAGGGAATTATAACTTAGGAGGAGAAGGTGGGGGTTTATTTGTTTTTATTAGGAGGGTTTGAGACTCTCAGTGGCACAATTCCTATGTGTGAAATCAGCCAGCTACCTCCAAGTGTAATGCAGGACCTGACACCACTAACTCAAGTTCATAAAGTGGTAATACTTAATAAATTCTTTGCAGAGAGTTTTTCTTTAATAAATGGTCACAGGCCTTTGTGTTTTTTTCCTCACCAGTTTCAGCAACACAATTGCAGAGCTCCCAGAGAGCTGCAAATTCTCTGGAAGACCATTGAATCTTCCAGGACAGAGCAGAATTCCCAGTGACATCAGAAACAGTGTACGGGAGTTGTGTGGGTTCTATCTGCAGGGATCCCCATGTTCCAAAAGGAGCAAACCACCCTGAGAGTGCCCTGGCCCTCTCTGGTTGTGCTCTCCTGCATTTTTATCTCCAGCTGATGGGCTTGTTTCAGGCTTCCATGGACAGTGGAAAGGTTCTGTAGGGATTTTCATATGGAAGCAGGGACTGGAATAGACAGAATTTTCTTTGTGACAATCTCCAGGCACTCTGGTTCTCAAGGTGTTTTTAGCAGTCAGATGTCCATCCTTTAGGAGATGGAGGGGAGTAGGAAAAGGAGGAAGAGTTTGAATTCACCTTGACTTCTCTTTGTCTCCAGCTGCCAAATATGCAGAGAGTCATTATCAGAAAAGAAAAATTTGTTTGTGCCTCCGCTGAGACTGGAGCAATGAAATGACTTCAGGGGCAAAGGCACTGTCATGATGCATCACAACCCTGCAGGCATTAAAGTGTCTCATGCAGCTGCTCAGCCAGAAAAGCTACTCAGATTGCTGAAGTCCTTTCAACAGGCTGAGCCCAAGGCAATATTTTAGTAAGAAACTGCTTCTTTAAAAATTAAAAGGAGTTATTTTTGCATCATTTGCATCATTTGACTTGGGTTATTTTAAATATGTTCTGTTATAGGTCACCTGTGTTGCCGGAAAAAAAATGAACTTGTAACTGATTCTACTCAGATTAATTCCTTTAAAATGCACTCAGGTTTATTGCCTAATTCCTTACACAGACACCCTCAAAGACCATGAAATGATGAGGGTTGGTTCTATTTTAGCACTGACAGACGATTTGCACCCTGCACGCATTCCCTGAAGTGTCTCAACAGTGACCAACAATGACTCCAGACTTAGTCAAGGATTTCAGCCCGCCTGAAATGACACTAAATTAGCAAGAAGAAATTCTGTTAATCTGTTCAGTGTTGCTGTATCAAACTCAGCCTGGCCTTTGTGATTCAAATGATGACCTTAAAAGTGAAGTTACAGGAGAAAGTCTCATCTGTTGCTCATGCTGGAGTGTAAGATCTCAGTGATATTAAACCTGCCTCATTTTTCCCATTTGACTGTGACAGAGAGAGCCAGTGCTAGGAATGACATCTGGGAGTGCCAAGTCACAGGACATCCTGTCCCCAATGGAGAGGCTGGGTGGGAAGGGGAAAGGGGCAGAACCTCATGGGCGGTGGCAGAGCTGCTTCTTGCACCTGTGGCTTTTCTAAATTGAGTTTGTATAAAAAGCACAGAAGAGAGAGTGAAATATTGGTTCTCGCCTCTCTGTGTCAGGAAAGGCTGCACAAGTCACAGTGAGGGGTTTTATATCACCATAAAAAACAAATTATTTTTACTTTCTCTGATCTGGCAGAGGTAAATACTGAACCCATAAACTGACAGTACTATTGAACCACTCTCTGCTATTTAATCCAAGTGCCTTTACCTTAGCCTGTAGGACTATTTCATTCCATATGATCCCCTCAAGAGTCCCTCCTCTTACATTCCTGTTCCACATATTTGGGTGTACATGACATTATGGAGAGTTTCACCTCAAACACATGACAGCAGCAACACTTCCTTACCTTCACAAGAAACACCCCCTCTGATACACCCTAGAATCACATTTAATTCTTTATTTCTCATCCAGCACAGGATGGTCAGTGATCATCCCACAACCTGCTCTACACTTTGTCTGTCATCAGAGAAATTGTTGGGATGGATAAATATTATCACTGAAACGTTCAAAAAGAGATAATCCATTCTGCTGATATTGCCAGGAAGTGCTGTGAGTGGTGGAAGGCAAAGAGGAATCAGTTAGTGGGTGTAGGTATAAAACCTAGCAGTGTTTTACCTCAAGGAAAAAAAAAAGGAAAAAAACAAAACAAAACAAAA
>VWYP01015260.1:0-64438 GCA_013400435.1 Pycnonotus jocosus
AGGAGCTGTGGAGCTCAGCAGTGGCTCCAGAGCTGGACCAGCTCGTGCGTGTGTTGGGTGGTGGTGGTGGTCGTGGTGGCGGGTTTGGTTGATGCTCCACTAATCCGCATGCCTCTTTGCTGGTTCCTGTCCTAACAGGGGGTGTCGTTTGATCAAGCCAATAATCTGCTGATTGAACCTGCTCGCATTGAGGAGGAAGAGGTCTGTACCACTCCTACTGTTCTCTCTCTGCCCAAAATCATCCAGCCTGCTTGATTTGCTTCCCAGCCTCACCCATTGTTGTAGGGGGAACTCTCATCTCTCTGGGTCAAGTGGCTTCTGGACCTGGCTGATCACAAACACAATGATTGTTTCCTCTTTGCTTTCCCCTTTTCCTCCTTTCCCATCCTGGAAATGAGAGTGGCTGCTGCAGAGCAGGAGTGAGATGGAAATGATGTAAAAACCAAAGAGGCTGAGGTGGGAAGTTCAGTTCCTATTTGCTGTGTATCAATGGAGAAGTAGATTGAAATAAATGGATATTTCTGGATGTGTGGGTTCCCCTGGAGGAGCAGAGGCCTCAAGAATCAGCTGAGTGCTGTGTACTGATAAAAGGAGGGGGATATCACTCAGGACACTGTGCCACTGCCTGGGGAAAGTGGACTGGAGCCAATGATTTGTGCCTCTCCTGAAGCCTCCCCCAAATCCCTTCAAGACTTCACATGCAGCACCCTGAGGTGTCAGAAAGGGGCAGGTGGCATCCAAGGGACCACAAAGCCCTTGGCATGGGGATGGTGAGTGTGCTAAGGGTTAGAATCCTGTGGCTGACTGCCTGGCTCATCCTCTGACTGTGACCAGCTTCCTGCGTTTGCCTCCAGGTTTTCAGTGCCTGATAAATGCCTGACTTATGGGGTCAGTACCTGTCTGCAGGAAGGCTTCCCAGGAGCTGCTGGAGGCAGAGTACTTCTGCCACTGACAAGAGGCAGGAACAGCATCCATGCTGACAGCTTGCATGGAGATTCCTCCCATAGGACAGATGGTACAGGGCCACCAGACCCCTGTGCTATCTGGGACTGTTGGCCTGGATGTCTCTGAGAACTTGGCCGTGCTGTTCCCTCAGGTGTAAAGTGGAGAGGTTTTTTGGTTTTAGAGTGAGGCTTTCCAGGAGGGATGTGATGAATCCTTTCCACCCAGGCAGAACATGAGCTGGCTCTGGTGTGGTCCCCTGTTAGTGGATCCTGAAGATTTCTCCGTCTTTCTCCGTCTCTAACTCCCTGAAAAACACATTAGTATTTCTTGCATTTCTCTTCTGCAAAATCTTCTGATCCTGGAGGTCTTTTCCAACCTAAATGATTCTGTGATTCCTGGGTGAGGCTGTTTGGAAGGCCCCAGGTTGGCTCTGGTATCCCCTCAGCACCGACCCCTTTGCAGGGATCTGTTCCCATACTGTCAGGAAGAATGTGGTTGTGCAGCTCCCAAGGACCAGCATGCTAGAGATCCCCCAGATTGCTGGTGGTAGCTGAAGTCACCCAAGAGCAGACCAGCTTTGGGAGGTCGATTTGGAATATTTGATTGTCCTGCAGCTCTGGGGAGTGCTCAGCAAAGAACCTTCCACGAGACCGAGTTGGTCCAAGCCCTGACCAGCCTATCCTTGAACACTTCCAAATGGCATCTGCCCTCTGTTTCCAGGGGTGATTCCTTCAGAATCTATGGGCTGATGGAACTGAGCAGAGCAGAGAGCCTGGTGCCCTTGGGCAGCATGGTTTGAAGTTCATGATACTGCTATTACATTCCTTATATAATTTGATACAACCCCGAGAGATTCCTGATTGTGTGTTCCTTAATCCTAAACCATAATCATGAGCTGGAGACTGATGGCGTTGGAGCAGAGCTGGAGAGACATGCCCAGCTTCTGCCAGCACCCAAGGTGGGGTACACCAGAGCTCCTGTGGCTCTTGGTGCCAAAGAGGCTCTGCTGCAGCGAAAGAATAACTTTGTTAAAGTGTGTGATTCCTGATGGTGGATATCTGGATTCCAGGGCTGGCTCTGTTCCGAGTGTTTCGTCTCCATCCCCATCTGCCTTGCAGAAGTGGCTGTACTGGGATGTAGAGAGGCTTTGAGAGGAGAAAAGCAGCATTCAGCACCTATTTGATGGCACAAGGTTGGACCTGAACTGTGTTTTCAGATAGTTCTGATGGAATAGCCTGGGAGGCTGCTGGGCAGGTTACAGCAACAGTGGAAGGAGAGTCCCAAATCGTGTTTCAGTGCCTGATGCCGCTTTGCTGTGGCAAAAGCTGGTGCCATCCACATTCTTGAGTGTGCCCAGCCTTAACCCATGTCCTGCAGAGCCCCTGCAGGTTCAGGAGCCACAGAGGGTTCTGTGCTGCCACAGCTTGTGCTGCTGGGGACAAATCAACAGGATTTTGTCTCTGGCTCTGCCCAGGGACAGAAGGAGCTGCCATTCCACTCCCTGGGAAGGAGAGAAGGTTTCCAAAGGTGCTTGGGTGTCTTTGCTGCTGCTGCTCAGGTGTCATCCTATTGCTCTGGAGTCAGGAGTGAGTCAAGTCTTCTCCTTGAAGGAGCCTCGTTCTGTGGAAACTGCTGGGGAATGTCACCATTTGTGTTGGAATGCCAGCCTCAAGCCTGGCACCAGTCAGTGTTTGCCAGTGGCAATGTGACAGCACAGCCTGGTCCTGGAGCATCTTGTGCTCAAAGGGTTCAGTTTTGGAAAGGCTCCACATGTAGTGTGGAGCCCTGGGATGTGCTGGGAGCCATCCTGTGCCTCCTGGAGCATCCCAAGCTCAGGGACTCAGCTGTGGAAAGGCCAGCACAGGTAGTGGGGAGCCCTGGGATGTGCTGGGAGCCATCCTGGGCCCCTGCATGGAGCTGTTCTTTGTTGCTGCACGCGTGGAGTTCTTCCTCTTGCTCTGGTTTTACATTTACAGGGTGAACATGTGCTTCATCGAGGCATTATCAGACTTGGAATTCTTATGCAGCAAATTTGATTTTCCCACAATGTGACCCATAAATTTTAAACCCAGAAAAGTTTAATAAACCTCTTGTGTAGTGCAGGAGAGGTGACATCACCTGTGTTTGCTCACCTGGCTTGACTGGAATATGACAGAGTGAAGTTTTTTGATGTTAAAAAAAAGATACAATATTCCCATTTCTTGTTTAATTTTTAAGATGACCAAAGTTCCTATTGAGCAAAGAAAAATGTGCCATATTTTCTGTTTTAATTTGTCTGGCTTTGAACTTACTGCCGTCAAGATGTTTTTATTACCTTTTCCTACTGGGTTGAAGGGTCCTCAGTGTTTTTAATGGAATCATAGAATGGCTTGGGTTAGAAGGGACCTTTTAAATGTCACCCAGTGCCACCTCCCTGCCATTGGCAGAGGCACCTTCCACTATCCCAGGTTGCTCCCTGTCCTGTCCAACCTGGCTTTAAACACTTCCAGGGATGGAGCAGCCACAGCTTCTCTCTTCTGCCACCTTTCCCAGGCCGTGACCCTCTAGTTTGGAGGTGGGTTTGTGATCTTGAGGTGTTAGAAAAGACCTCCAATGTAAATGTTCACCTGTGGACCTGTGTTAAGGCACTTTTTAGACACGAGTGACCCACAAAGTGTTGGAAATTGAAGACTGATTTCTGTCATCGCTGTTTGTTCATCATCACTGATCCCTGTCTCAGCTGCAAGTTTTGTCTGATCCAGAGCTCTCTGAGGACCAAGGAGCAAAGTGTGGAATGATTTCTTATACAAATGCAGTCCCATCTGCAGTTTCCTTTCCCTGCTCCAAGAGTGGGGCAGGATCATTTTGGTTCTGCTCTGTCACACCATCATCTTGCTGGCCTTCACAAAGAGAGCAGAATGCAGCAGAAAAGCGACTGATGGAAAGAAAATTAAATGTTTAAACACAATGCTACAGAGAATCCAGTTCTCCCTTCTGCACTAGGCAGATGCTCTGTGTGTATCAGACAGGGGGCTTTGCTGCTTGGTACCAGGGTTATCTGCAAAAGTCAGGCATTACAATAACCCACTAGAAATTACTGAATTATTTGCCTGCCTTAAAACTGGCCCCTCGTTTGCTGCAGCATGTTCTGACTGTGTCTGTCAGTGGAGGAGAACAGGAGTTCCCAGCAAGTTCCAAGACACTGTGGTGGGAAACAATCCCCAGCTTGGATGTGGGCTCTGGAATGAGGCCAGACTGGGATAGGTTGGCATTTCTGGAAGATAAAATTCTCTGAAAAAGGGCTGTGCTCAGGAACAGCAGAGCTGAGTTTGCAAGGAAGATAACAGATGATTTGGAAGAAGTGCTGAAGTCAAGTCTTCTACCATGACTGGCAACCCAATACTATGCTTTGGTTAATAAGTCAGTCACTTTCTATTAAATACAGATTGTTTCATCGTGTTACACACACACAGATTCCTCCTCCAGGGAGAACCCCAAAACTTCTTCATGTTTCTGCTTCTGGAATGATTAGAAAACTTATTCTAATCTCTTATTTGTTATTTCATTGTTTGCATTGTATTTTATCTTCTCCAATCTCTTCCCTGCTGGCTGACCCCATTGCCTGCTTGTCTTTGGTGCAATTCTATGGAGGCCAGTCCTGACTTTTTCCAGCCTTCCTTTTGCTGGATTAGAGAAACCCAATTCCTCTGGTGTTCTCTGGTAAGAGGGATTTTCATTTTTTCTCTGCCTTTCTCCCTGCCTTTTCTTTTACCTGATCTACCTGAGCTCAGGTGTGGTGACTATAGCTAACATAAGAGAGTTTATCCAGTCCTTACTTCACTAAATTCCATACTTGTTTTTCCATTTCAAATACGGCAATTCCTGTTCCTGGATGGGAATTCTATTTAGCCACCTTTAATCATACCTTTATTATACCTTTAGCTTTTCTTCCTGTATCCTTCAGGACTTGGGGAGGTTTGGCCTCCAGACAAGGTGCACTTAGAGGTGTCTCTGCCTGTATGTTCTAAAGCAGGTGATGCCAGGTTTAGTGAAAGTTTTCCATGTATTCCACTGTTCCTTAGATAAATACTCCCCTCTTGCAAGGCCTGCCCTTAGCAGCACAGCGTTGAAATAGATTTTAGGAGAGTTGTAAACTCCACAGTCTTTATAATCTTGTAATGTATTATAAAAGTCTATTTTGCCCATCATTTAAAACAGTCTGAAATTGCTGGGCTGGGAAGAGTCTCCAATGGAATTTTATAGTGGGAAATATAGTGTGAAAAAATGACTGCTCCAAGGATTTCACCACACAAGAAGGATCAGTAAGAACAGGAATAAAAATTCTGTACAGCTGAAGAGGTGAAACAGGATGTGTTCTGGTGTTACCTGTTCCAGCTGAAATTGGGGTGTAAGTTTTTGTCCTGATTCTGGTTCTGAAATGGTTTTAGAATTGGTGGCTTTGAACAATGCTTTTTCCTTCTGTTTAAGCATTTGAGCATTCTCATTTCCAGAGAGACCCTGTCTTTCTGCATTCCATAGTTTGGCCAGCCCAGATCCTTGCGGGATTCCCTTCTTTTTCTATTTCTGTGCCCATGACAAAGCTGGTTCCCAGTGGTGATAAGAAGGAAGTACCAGCTTCCCAAGTCCCAGTTTCTGTAGTTCATTAATTAAATAACTAATCACTGAATCATAAACCAGCCCAGGCTGGAGGGGCCTCAAAAGGCTCAAGGTTTTGTGGGGAGGGAGCCTTGATGATGTTTTCAGCACCCCAGCCTGGGATCCAGGGATGTGACTCAGCACCTCCTTGCAGAGTTTGTCCCAGTGAAGGATTGTTTTCACTGCAAACATTTCTTTCGTGCATCAAGATGAAATCATGCCTTTATATAGACACAGAGCAATACTCTTAATCTCATCATGAATCTACAGCCGTGGCACACAGCTCTCAGATAGGAGTCTCATATGAGATGCGAATATTCATGTATCTGTAGGAACCTTGGGTTTTATTTATGCTTCAAATGTGACCATATTTCATGTTTTAAAAAGGCATCCTTACTTCCTGCTCCCTCTGGGAAATGTGGTCACTGTCCTTGAGTCTCCTGGTGAAAGGATGTGCAGGAGCAGAGCAGCACCTTGAGCATGGCAGGTCCCTTGTCCCATCTGCTCCCAGTGCTGCTGTCACCAGTGGGGCTGTGGCAGGTCCCTGTCCTGGCAGGTCCCTGTCCCATCTGCTCCCAGTGCTGCTGTCACCTGTGGGGCTGTGGCAGGTCCCTGTCCCATCTGCTCCCAGTGCTGCTGTCACCAGTGGGGCTGTGGCAGGTCCCTGTCCCATCTGTTCCCAGTGCTGCTCTTAAAGGTCTCGTTTGGGGTTCTCTGCTTTGCACTGGTTTTGTGGAAATGTTCAGTGAGAAGGCAGTGAAATGCTCAAACTCGTCTGCGCTGTGCCCACCATCTCTGCTCTTCAGATTCCCTTTCCTTTGAGAACTGAACCCATGGGAACAGAGGAAGGAATAACATCAGAGCCAGGAAACCTCCAGCCCGTGTCCAGGGGCTGCTCTCCTGCCAGGACCGGTTTTCCTTCATGTTCCTTTTCCACTGTCTGGGGTTAATATAGTTCTCAGCAGTCACACAGCAATCCCCCATCTCCCTTTTGCTCACTGTTATTTTCAGCCTGTCTCCTTGTCCCTGTGAGCTGTCACTGGCCAAAGCCAGACAGATTTAGCTCTTCTCATCTTTCCTAGTGAATCAGTGCCTCCAGCTCCTGCTCTTTCATGTCCCAGCTGTATGCACCCAAAGTGAACAGAATCCCAAAATTATTTAGGTTAGAAAAGACCTCCAAGACCATCAAGTTCAACCTCTGACTGATCCACACCTTGTCACCAGACCAGAGCACTGAGTGCCACATCCAGTCATTCCTTGAACACTTCCATGGATGGTGACTCTACTACCTCCCTGAGCAGCCCCTGCCAGTGCCTGGTGACCCTTTCTGGGAAGAAATTCCTCCTGATGTCCAACCTAAACCTTGAGGCTGTAATATGACAGTTACAAACTGACAGGTTATGTTATATTACTCTGACTGAATGTGTGTCAGAGCAAGGTGACAGGAGCTGAGGGGCTCAGACCTCAGCAGGACAAAGAGATTCTTTCACTGGTGGGTGCTCAGCTCCTTGCACTCTGTGGATCAAGATTTCTGGACTGTTCGTGCCCATGTATGAGGCACCATGGAGCTGCCATTCATGATTTTGTCTGATCTCTCCCATTCCTTTAATACATTTCAGTCTCACAGAATCTAGTGGCAATAAATGATGTAATTTACTTGAGCTTTGTATCAAAAACCATTTTTTAAGCCTGCCACTGATATTTCATTTGGTATCTTAGTGAGTTCCACTGAATATCCCTAATTCTTTCGTGATTACAAACATGGAATAATCATCTCCTGTAAAGTTATTAATGGCATGAAAAGATAAAAAGGATCTGTCTCCCCCTCCTGAATTGGAAGGCTCCCAGCCTCTCCTCATATGGAATTATTTCAATTCTGTCTGCTTTGGAGTAAAGCCACGACTGATACATCTTGACAGAGCCCAAATTCTTGTTTCTCTCTTTATGACTCTTACCTGGTTCTTGGCTTGTACAGCACACACCTGTACCAGCACTGGGTGACATCAGTGCCAGGTCTTGGAGCACAGCTTTGCACAAGTCTGCTTAGTGAATTTTCACTTCATCAGCCAAGTCTGGAGTCTTCTCAGAATGGAATAATTTGGGTGTTGAGATACCTCGTTTGCATAAAATTTAGCTGTTTCTCATGAGAGCCATTTGTGTGCCTGGAAGAGCCACATCTGTTCCTCAGGTACTCATCTGGAATGGTGTCTGCATGAGGAGCTGAGGCATCATTCTGTGTAGTCTCTCAGTCCATCAGCACAACAGAAGGGGTCTCAGGGTAAAAAAAGCCCAGAATTTTGGAAATGCTCTATAAGCATCTCAGATATCTCAGGCAAATGTTGGGACTCTTGAACACAAGTTGTCCAGTCATTTTGATTTTTAAAAAGATTATTGATGATATTTAAAGGATTCTTCAGCTGCTGTTGAAGTGGGATCCCTCACCTTCATATGGCACCTGTCCCTTGTCATACGTCTGTCCCAACATAAATCCAAATTATTTGTTGCAGTGTGCATTTCCTGTGTCAGTATGGCAGTCTCAAATAAATCTTTTGGAACATGTAAATGTGAGGATTGGACACTGAGAGTCAGGGAATCAGTAAGGTTTGAAAAGACCTTGAAGATGAGCAAGTCCAACCATCAACCCAGCACCACCACCACGTTCATCATTAAACCACGTCCTCGGGTGCCATACGCACATGTTTTTTGAACACTCCCAGATATGAGGACTCCACGCCTGTCCTGAGCAATCCATGCCAGGACTGGACAGCCATTTATAGGAAGGAATTTTCCCAGTATCCCACCTAAACCACTCTTGGTACAACTTGAGACTGTTTGCCCTTGTCCTGTCCCTCGTTCCCTGGGATCAAAGCCTGTCCCCCATCTTCTTCCCCCTTCCTGTCAGGGAGTTGTAGAGACTGAGATGGTCCCTCCTGAGCCTCCTTTTCTCCAGGCTGAGCCCCTCCAAGCTGCCTCAGCTGCTCCTGGTGCTCCAGACCTTTCCCCAGCTCTGTTTCTGTATCTGGACTTGCTGATGTCCCTCAATGTTATGAGAGGCCCCAAACTGACCCCAGCTGCATGCATCCACATGTACAACCATTTATAAACTGATGCCTGTGCTGGCAGAAACTTTCTGTCTCCTGGATGTGAAGCCCTTGAACCCCACTCCCATGGGTGTGTTTGGAGGAAGAGCTTGTTGTTTCAGCAGCTCTCAAGTACAGCAGTTCTGAGCTTTGTCCCTTGAGTCCTGTGCATGCGATGGTTGGTCACTGCTTCAGTGTCTGCCGTGCCCCTGACAGGCTACAGGAATCCTCAAGGATGAGTTGCATGGCACAGCAGCAAATTCAGACTGCCCCAAATCTGTTGGGCAGCACACAGATGTCCCTGGCTGCTCCTTGAAGGTGAGTCTGTCCAGGTGTGCAGCACTTCTGGTGTGTACAGGTACTTCCTGAAAGCTGGGAATTCTTGCAGGAGCAAGTGAATCAGTTAACAGAGAAGGGTGGGTGGATGAACTTTAAGGTCTCTTCCCACCCAAACCATTCTATGATTCTGTGTTAAAAAAAGTTACACCAATAACCATCTGAAAACTGGCTTGAGGTGGCCCCAGTTCATGTTTGCTGTCCCTAAAGAGGCACAGGCAGAGCCACAGGTGGAACTGAGGGGAAGAGGTGGAGTTGCTTCCGTGGGTCGTGGTGGGGGGTTCCCAGTGGGAGCCCAGGGGGAAGGGTGGCAGCTCAAAGCTGATGTGGCAGCTATTTCAATTTACCTCTTTTCCCCTGGCACTGCAGCAGTTTTGCATGCAGGGCTGGACCCCTGTTGAGGAACTGGGAGTGTGGTACACTCTCTGTGAAGGTTTGTCCTCTCTGCAGAGGAAGAAGCAGCAAGCTTTGATGGGAAGCAGCGCAGGTCAGGTCATCTGAGATGGGCTGTGGGTGGATCCTTGCCTTTAGGGGAGAAATACACAAAGAGTAAAATACCCAGTCAATGGCAGGAGCAATGGCAAGGAGGGAGCTGAGCTGTCCTTGCTGGGGGCAGCTGTGTGCTGTGGTTTCAGTGCCAGTCCCACGTCATGGCAGTCCAGGCAGCCTGGGAGCAGCCTTAGGAAAGGGGAGCTTTAGGGAACAAACAGCTGAAGGTTTAGTGCAAGAAAGAGCCTGAGCTGCAACATGAGGGGACATTACTGGCTGCTGGATCCAGGTCCTTCTTCTTGAAGTTCATATTCACATCAGTTACTCTTTGCATAGACCTCAAACAAACATCCCCCAATTCAGTTCCTTACCACACTGGTTTTTGTGGGAAAGCTGATTTGCTTTGGAGTTTGAAATCTTCTTTTCAGCCTAGATATGTTTATATCTAGTTCAAGCCCCTTTGCTACAGTTGTTTCAGTATTTTTAATCTGGCCTGTTCTTGGTGTTTTGCTTTTCAGTGTATATTCATCGAGAGAAGGTTATTCCCCCTCAGGCCAGTTGGCTTTTCTGGCAGGTTTCCCCAGTGATGGTTTCCCCATATCCCCAGTATTCCCCATATTCCCCAAACCAGACTGGTTTGCTGAATGTGTGAAATCCAGGGGGTTTGTGGTATATCTTTCTGTAAGTTTAGCATCAACTTCCCATGCAGCTGGAAGTGACTTCTGTGACCAGCAGCATCAGACAGTCCTCAGTCATTGTCCGAAGTCATGATCCTGTCCAATGGATTTGGGCACTGAGCAGAACCATCAGCTGTCTTCCTGGGAAATACCAGGTCGTGCTATAAGCCTAGTCTGCAATCCTTGCCTGAAGACCTGGCTTCCTATCATCCTTAGAAGCTTTTGTGTTGAAGTTGAATTACACAATTTCCTGATCACCAGGATCATCAAGTCCAGCTTCTGGCCTTGCACAGAACAACACAAAAAATCCTCCCATGTGCCTGAGAGCATTGTCTGAACACTCCTTGAACGATACATATGTGAGTCTTTAGAGCATTTCTAGAGTCCAATGAGTCTGAATGGAAAAATATGGGGTTTGTAATTAGTTCCTAACAGACAGGATCATGCAAGAAGCATTTGTGTGGTCAGGAGCTGGTTTGAGTTGGGATGTCACGGATGTGGTGCTGTCTCATCAGTACCCCATTTCTGTCTTACTTGGGTATTCCAAAACTTGGAATTTTACTCAGTTTCTTGCTCTTGCACCAGAGACAATGAACTGATGGTAGGTGTGGAATCAGGGATTTTCCTGGGAAGAGCTTTCTGCTGTGTTGTTAACTGGGTGTCAAAGGAGCTGGCAGAGCACCTCAGTTTGTTTCACGTTTCCTGCAGTGGTTTTTTGGTTTGGTTTTTGTTTTAAACTTAGTAGAATATGGAGCTGCACAAGACATTGGTTCTGTCATTGCAGAAGTGAAAGAGGATTGGAAGTGTTAAGGAAGGTAATCTGCTTCCTTTGCTGCCCGTGCTGTGGCCATATGGAGCTGACACTGACGCTTGACATCTCTGCAGCAGCCTCTCTCCATCCTCTCTCCAAAGAGATGACATGGAGGATGGCAAATCATGGTTCTCTAGAGGAGTCTGTGCTCATTTCTGTCACTTACCTCACCAGCTCCTTGGTCCTTGGCCCTGAGAGAGTCCTATCTATCCTGTTCCTTTCCCTGTATCCTACCAAATGCTCCCTGTCTTCCTTCTCATGACTGTGGCATTGTGAATGGTTCATGCTGGTGTCCTTAAAAGAAACAGCTTCAGGTCAAGTCAGATCAGCTGTTGGCAGTGGGTATAATTGGGAATGTAGAGTGGGAGGTAGGAAGGAGAAGGCTTGTGGATTGCTCAGCTGCAATCCTGAGCAGCTGGGGCAGAGGGAAGCAGAGGCTCTGGACAGCACATGGGTTTTTTTGGAGTTGTGTGTTGATTTCCATCAATACAACAAAGCCAAGTATCCATCCAGAGTATTCTGGACAAGGTGCCATCCTTGTCACTGCACACTATGCTGGGGTGGCCTGGAATCCCCCAGTGGCTGATGGAATTACACTCAAAGGGAGCCCCACAGCAGAGCCAGGCTGTGGTATGAATGCTGTCCCTGTTCTGTGGTCCAGTTCCAGTCTGTGGCTGCCCAGTTTGCTTTGTGGTGGAATCCCCTTCTGCTGTGTCCATCGTGAGCAAGCTGCCTGTTGGGTCAGGACTCAGCCATGGGAAGGGATTTGTGTGTTTCCTGCGTTGTGGTGGTGGTGCCTCTGAGGCGTGAGTGCCACGGCTCCCCCACAGGTGCCACGGCTCCCCGAGTGTGTCAGCAGATGACTCGGAGTTGCTATTTTCTATTAAAAGAGTTGTCCCTCATTGTCGGGTGCTCTGACCCATAACCTCTGTCCCTTCTGCTTCCAGCTGACTCTGACCATCCTGCGGCAGACGGGGGGGCTGGGCATCAGCATCGCGGGGGGCAAGGGCTCCACCCCCTATAAGGGGGATGATGAGGTAAGGCCTGGGCTGTGTCACTGCTGAGGCTCCTGCTGTCAGGGGCTGGCTCCCCATAGCCTGCGTGTCCTTACGTGTGAGCGTTGGGGCCAGGGGGGAGCAACACTGAATCCCCACAAAGCCAGAGGTTGGTGGGGTGGAACAGGGTGCTCTGACCTGGAGCAGCCACGGGAACAGAGGGTTCCAGGATGGTCTGACCTGGAGCAGCCATGGGAACAGAGGGTTCCTTCCCAGCTGTGTCCTGGGGCACAGAGTCTGGGGTTGTTCCCCACCTGTTGGCATCAGCTGTGTCATGTGCCAGTTCCTCTGGAAGAAGGTTATTATGTCATTCCCTGGTCTTGTGTCTCACCTGGGGGCAGTCCTGCTGGGGGGTTTCTGTCCCCCCTGTAACCTTGGGGTAGCCCTGCAATGAGGTTTCTGTTCCCTTTTCCCACCTCCTGAGCAGGTTGATGTGGTTGCCATGTCCCCTCATTCGGGGTTCAGGACTGGCCAGGGACTGACCCCTCTCCTTGGAGCTGAGGGGGCTGAGGGGTCTCTGCACTCCAAAGGGGTAAGGAATGGGCTCTCCATATAACAACAGATGGTTTTGTTTCCAGGGCATCTTTATTTCCCGTGTGTCTGAGGAGGGTCCTGCAGCTCGAGCAGGGGTCCGTGTTGGTGACAAGCTTCTGGAGGTAAGGACTTGACTCCTGTGACAAAAAATGCTTCTGATAACTTGGAGTGGAGGTATGAGATCATGGGGAATGGGTTTGCATCCCACATTTTAGACCAAATTAAACATTAGGAGATGTGTAAGAGCTAAAAAAACCCCTTTGGCTCAGAAATAGTTGTTTAATTTATGTTACCATGAATATTTTATTGCTTTATAAGCTCCTGCATTTAGTGTGGTCCAGCTCTGAAGTATTGTGTGACCCAGATGGGAAAAAATACAGGCTGAGCTGTGCATACCTGGGCAGGGCAAAAGCAAACCCTGTAAAATAACTTGTTATCCAGGGAGCCAGCCATGGGAATTGTTTGGGTGGGAAGGGACCTTAAAGCTCCTCTTGTTTCACCCCCTGCCATGGGCAGGGACACCTTCCACTAGACCAGGTTGCTCCAAGCCCCATCCAACCCAGGCTGCCTGGGTCTTGTCCCCTGGTTTTTCCTTCCATGCCACACTCAAGATGACCTGCTCTGTGACACTCTCCACACTGAGGGACTGTCACACTGACAGCTCCAGATGTTTCAAGGGTGTGAGCAGGTGGATTTCCCTTCCGGGAGGTGAACAAGGGTCAACCTGAGTTGTGCTGAATTTTGCTGGTGGAGATGCTTCTGTGTGGAAGGTCATCTGTCTGGGATGTTGCCTGTGGGGATGATACAGGTATAGGGAATTTAGGACTCCCTGTGGGGAAAGAATTGCTCTGAAAGGGCCTTTCCTTGGTTGCCCTGGCCTAGGACAGGTAGCAGGTGCTGTAAGAAGGCAGGAAAATTTCCCGGAGATCTGGACAAACCTGTGGGAGCAGGGTCAGGTGGGGCAGGGCTGAGCCAGTCCTTGGGCAGCAGTGGCTGAGCTGGGGCTGTGTGTGACATTGGAGCTGTGTGTTGGTTCGGGGCTGTGTGTTGCTCCGGGCTGTGTGTGAGGCTGGAGCTCTGTGTGAGGGGAGGCAGTGTGTTGGTCGAGGCTGTGTCTGAGGTGAAGCTGGGGCTGTGTGTGAGGTTGGAGCTGTGTGTGAGGCTGGAGCTCTGTGTGTTGCTCGGGACTGTGTGTTGCCCGGGGCTGTATGTGAGGCTGGAGCTCTGTGTGAGGGGAGGCTGTGTCTTGGTCGGGGCTGTGTCTGAGGTGAAGCCGGGGCTGTGTGTGAGGTTGGAGCTGTGTGTGAGGCCAGGGCTGTGTGTTGCTCGGGGATGTGTCTGAGGTGAAGCTGTGTGTTGCTCGGGGCTGTGTCTGAGGTGAAGCCGGAGCTGTGTGTGAGGTTGGAGCTGTGTGTGAGGCCGGGGCTGTGTGTGAGGTTGGAGCTGTGCGTTGCTGGGGGCTGTGTCTGAGGGGACGCTGTCGCTGTCTCTGCCCAGGTGAACGGAGTGTCCCTGCATTGTGCCGAGCACCACGTGGCCGTGGAGGCACTGCGGGGCTCGGGCAGCTCCGTGTCCATGACGGTGCTGCGGGAGCGGATGGTGGAGCCGGAGAATGCCATCACTGTCACCCCCCTGCGGCCCGAGGACGACTACAGCCCCCGGGAGCGGCGCGGGGGGCTGCGCTTCCCCGAGTGCCCTGAGGCAGCTCCGGCCACTGAGAGATTTTCCACCTGCCTGATGCGCAACGAGAAGGGCTTGGGCTTCAGCATCGCTGGTGGCAAAGGCTCCACTCCTTACCGGGCTGGCGATACGGTCAGTCCTGATCCCCTGGGATCCCTGAATCTTCCTCATCCCTGGGCATGCAGCAGTGCAGCCTGGCCCTGGGCTGGTGGGCTAAGTGGTCTCTGAGAGCCAGGTGTTCTTAAGTCAGGGAATCATGGAATTCCAGTATGGTTTGGGTTTGGAGGGACCTTAAACCTCACCTATTCCATCCTCTTGTCATGGCCAGCTTCCACTGTCCCAGGTTGCTCGAAGCCTTGCCCACCATGGCCTTGAACACTTTCAGGGATGGGACAGCCACAGCTTCTCTGGACAGCCTGTGCCAGGGCCATACCACCATCAGAGGGAACAATTCTTTCCCAGTATCCCATCTAACCCTGCTTTCTGGCAGTGGGAAGCCATTCCTCCTTATGCTGTCACTCCAGGCCTTTGTCCAAAGTCCCTCTCCATCTTTTTTATAGAAGGACGGGGGTTGGGGCTCTCAATCCCTGCCAGTGACATCTAATCCTACTGCTGCCCTCTTGGCACAGATTCCGGGCTCTGGGCCGTGGGAGGACTTTGCTGTCAGGGGCCCTGGGAGCAGAGGGTTTGTGTGCAGTGAGGAGCAAACGGGAAGTGTCAGGGCAGGGGAAAGGTCTGTGGAGGGGAGAGGACTGAGACCTGCCTGGTGTCTGGGAAGGGGTCTGGAGAGCAAGGCTCAGGTGAGGGAAAGCCCGGGCTGCTCTGACCTTCCTGACTGTGCTCCAGGGGATCTTCATCTCCCGGATCGCAGAGGGAGGTGCAGCCCACCGGGATGGGATCCTGCACGTCGGAGACAGAGTCATCTCGGTGAGTGTGTGTGCAAGGAAGGGGCTGACTCGGCTCCATGCCCTTCCTCCTGCACGGGCTGCTTCTCTGTTACTGGAACTGGATTTTGGGGCTCCTTTTTTCAGCTCCTGAGCCTTCTGGGAGAGCATGTAATTTGGGTGTCTCTCCCCTATTTGGTGGTGGGTGCAGTTACACCTCTCCTTTCCCCAAATGCTTTATGCAAGTGCTTTCCCCAGGAATGGCATGGAGGGAGGGGACACAGCAGCACTGCCCCAGCCCAGTGTCCCTCTGGAGCCTGGGTGGCAGCTGGGGGGCTTGGCCACGGGGAGATGGGGAGCCCATTGAGGCACAGTGGGGTGGCAGGGTCAGCATGGGCTGGGGCAGAAGGAGCTGCCCAGGGGTGCTGGGGAGCAGTGCAGGGGTACCTCCGTGCTTCCCTGCTTCACTTGGAGCTCTGGCCTCGGCCTCCCGTCCTGTCCGTGCAGATCTCACTGCTCTAACCTCGTGTCTCTGCTCCTTGTCCTCACTTCCCTCCTGTGGGAGCCTCTCCTGAACCTCCCGACCCTCTTCCCACGCTCGCATGCTGCCTCTGAGGGAAACCTCCAGGTCCTGGTGCTGGTGGTGGGTTTCTGGCCCAGCTGCTGTGATAAGAGCAAGTGTTACCACAGCGCTGGCGTGAGTAAACACTGATACAGCCTCGTCAGTGCTGGCTTCTGTCTGCTCTATCCCTGGGCTGGGGCTGTGCTGTATTTGCTCGGGCACAACATTTTAGTGGAGCTTGGGCCCAGGTCTGACAGTGGTGTCTTGGCAGGAAGCTTGAACTGGTATAGCATCTCTCCCTCCCTTCTAGTGCTCCCCACTCCCCAAAATCAAGCCCTGAATGTGATTAATGACAGGTTGACTGAATTATTTTGGATTTGCTAATGTTTTGATGCTCCATGGTACAGAGAAGGTACTGAGGCCCATAATTTGGGGTTGGTTTGCTCAACCTGTGGAAAAAGGAGACACAAAATCTTAGAACAGATTCAAAAGTCAAACCTGTCTCCATCCTGCTTCAGCAGCTCTATTTATATCCATGGGCAGCTTCATAGGAAAAGCAGATCTAATTCCCTAGTAATAGTAATAGCATGCAGTGGATTCCTTACGGGATGTGTGAGCTCATGTCTTACAGAGTTCAGGCCTCTGCTGGATTTTGACATGGCTAGGGCGTTGCTGTCACTATTCCTGACACCCCCAGTGGGGTCCCCTTGGTTATCTGTGCTGAGGTGTGTGTGACCATACAGGTTTGGTGCTGAGCACCAGCTGAAGCTCAGATCCTGAGCTCGCCTCTGATGAGTGCAGGAATGTGTCACCTTTCAGGAGAGCACTCACCAGGACCACTCCCAGAAATTCCAAGCCTGCTTTCCACACTCTTTCAATGCAGCAATTGCCAGTTTTTATTGGAAAGCTTCCACAATGCCATGATTTCTAGGATGTGGGTGCAAGTTGCCTGTACCTGCATGGGGAATGTGAGGACCCTCGCTGGTACAGGGCTCATAGGTCCCTCAGGCAGGGCCCATTTCCAAAGCTGTGGTCTCCTGGTCATGCTCAGCTCTCACTTTGCCATAGAATTCTGTTTGGTTAAGGAAATAAATACAGCACAGCTTCCTGCTCTTTCCCCTGTGCTCTAAATCCTCCTGGACTTCTCCTCAGCAGACCTGGGATTGTTCCTTTGACCTTCTTAGGGGAGTTTTGAGCACATGGATTGAAGAGCCCAGCCTAGGCCTCCCCTGAGTTAACACCCCTCAACATGCCCCAGTGACTGTCCCTCACTCCCCTGCTTCCCTGTGTTCCTCTGTCTCTTGGGAGTCATTTTGGTGCAGGAAGATACTGGACAGGGACCTGCTCGGGGGAGTGCTGGAGAGCTGGAGTTGTGGGATGGGAATCTAGCAGGGAGGTTGCACGACTGGGAGCAGTTGCTAAGGGCAGCTTGATATTTTTGGGATGAAACTGGGAAGAAAACTGATTGTGGGGAGATACAGGATAGTGGCGGGTGACATGTGAAGTCCTAATGAGGCAGTGTGACCCCTTAGAGGTTTGCCAGGATAATATAATTCCCTGGCACACAAGAGAAATATGTGGAGCAGGGAAAGGACAGACACTGTCCCTTCCCCATGGCACTTGGAGAGCCATGCTGCACGGCTGGCCTTGCTCTCTAGCTAGGTAAAGGCCATGGAAAATGAGCTGCCCAAAAGCTGGGTAGCCACCAGGATTGTCAGGTAGTGGAGAGTTACTGGGTGAAATGCACCAAGGGCTGTTGCATTTGAGACATCTCTGACTGTGCTCTGTTCCCTGCTCCACGGAGGGACCACTGTGCCCTTCTGGTCTGACCCCATCTGACCACTCTCATCCTGTCAGGGGCAGGAAAATAGGAGAGGGGATGTGAGAAACAAGAGTGCGCCATGCTGCTGCAGGTCTGTGTGTGACACTGCAGTGTCATCACAGTGCTGTAGAGTCAGAGCAAGGCCTGGGTTGGAAGGGGCCTTAAAGATTATCTTGTTCCCACTCTGAGCATGTTTGGCCTTGATCTGGTGATAGAACCAAAGAGCCAAATCTCTCCTGCATGTTGCCTTTGTTAACCATCAGAGGGCTCAAGGAATTCTCCCTTTCCAGTCCCCTGGACACAGGGCTGCTGCTTTCCCTGCTCCTAGGTGCAGCTATCAGCAGGGATAAGTGCAATCTCCAGATGTGGAACACACTGCAGACACAGCTGGTCCCAAATCACAGAGGAAGGAGGTGGGCAGCACCTTTACAGGTGGACACCTGAGCACAGGTAGTGCTCACAGGGCAGGAACAACAGCCAGCTCTTCCCTGGTCCTGCCCTACAGCTCCCTGGGATTCAGCTTGCTGGCAAGACATGCACACATCCTCCCTCCCTCACTGCAGTAAATGCTCCTGTCTGCAAGTCTCCAGCTTCTGCTCCCAGCAGCGAGGTCTTCCAGGCTCTTTGGTCAGACCCCAAGCCTTTCATCCAGCTTCTGGGCCACCTCTTGAGTCTTCCCACGTTTTGGATTCCTACTTGCTGGCTAGTCCAGCTTGAATTTTACCAGTAGCTCCACACATGTACCCAGGTGAGGGAAAGCCCGGGCTGCTCTGCCAGAACAGAGTGAGATGCCACAGTAGATACAGGATGTGGGGAGAAGGCAGAGCAGATGCAGACTCAGGCCCAGAGCTTGGCCAGATCAGCACTGACCAGCAGCCTCTTGTTCTCCCCTGTATTTCCCCGTGCTTGTTCCTCACCTCCAGTCCTCTTTCTGTTCTGCTAATTGTCCCGTAATAAGTGCTGCATATTCCCACAACACCTCCTTCCAGCTTCCTGCAACCACTTGGCCCTTTCCTACAGGAGATGTGCTGAGACAACCCCTTAAAATCTCCATTTCTTCTGCGAATCAGTTGCCAGATTTGGTCACACTTCTCTAGTGTGGGTGATTCCTTTGGGTAATTGCCTTTGGTGACTGCTGTAAGGATCCATCCAGGAGTGTCTGAGCCCTGTGTCTGTTACCTGCACTCGCTTAAGGGCTGTGCAGCTGTGTGGTTAATTTGCTACCTTTCCTGCTTGATGCCTTCTCCTGTGCTCAGCAACCACTGCCCAGGTTCCTTTCATCCTTCCTCTTCCTGTGGGCATGTGCCAGCTGTTGCCTTGACATCCTTGTGGTTCATGCCAGAGGTGTCCTTTTGGGGACAGTGCTCTCAGCAGAGGTGACACTGTGGAGTTCCCAGGACAGTACAGGGCCACTTGTGCTTCTCCCTCCCTGTCCTGAGGAGAGCAGTGCCCACAGCTGTGAGTGGGACAGGGCAGGTGGGGTGAATGCTGGGAGGGTCACGGCGGGTCTGGACAAAGCCCTGGCAGGTGGCGCATGTCAGCTTAGTCCAGAAACTGCTCTCTGGGAAGGAGCTGGGGAGTAACAATAATATTTCTGGGAATCAGGCAGTGGGGAGTTGGGCTACAAAGCCCAGTTGCTGTGACTGTTACAGTCACATTATTATTTCATGAGCTGATCAAACCCCATCTTGGTAGCTCCTTTTTTCATGTCCTCATTGTTCATTTTGGAAAGCTTTTCCAGAACCTAGTGACCAGAAACCTTTTAATTTTCAGCTTCAACTTTTTCCTGTCAAGTTTTGTTGTTTTGGCTGTGTTCTCTCAGCTCGGCTCTCCTCAGGTTTCTGCCCCTTGTACATCCATGGAGAACAGTCATGTCCTTTCCAGTCCTTTGAGTTTCTAGGGAGGCAGTATTAAATCTTTATTTTGTAGGAAAGGCTCTCTGTTCTTTCAAATCTTTCTGTACCTGGGGTCACTTTCAATGCCCTAGAACTGGCATCTTCCCTGGGCTAGCATGACCTTGCCCAGCATGGGCAGCCCGTGGCCCAGGGACAGGTCCTGTCACCCATGAAATCGTGCTTGCAGTGTCTGTGTCAGGGCTTTGGGTGACTAGTGAGGGCAGGTGGCTCAGTGACAAGGCAACAGGTGCCTCAGCACGTGCTTGTGTTGTGGCATTGCACTGGCAATCGCTGGTTTTGCTTCTTCCATGAGACATTTGGGAGGTGGAACATCACACCTGGCCTGCGTGATCCCCTTGAGCACCTTGTCAGTGGTGCTGCAGGGCACCAGGTGTGCAGGGAACGTGGGAAAGGGGCAGGAGAGCTGAGGAGGAAGGGAATTGGGATCAGTGGGAATGAGCAGGTGCCTGACCCTTTGGCAGGTCAGAGGGAACTGGGAGAGTTACGAGATGCTTTGGGGCACAGGGCTTTGAGCAGGGGCCAGCAGGCCAGAGCTCCCCGGGGGCTTGGCCGAGCGCTGGGAGGCGCGGCGGTGCCGGTCTGACGCCGAGTTTGCGGGTCGTTCTAGATCAATGGGGTAGACATGACAGAAGCCAGGCATGATCAGGCCGTAGCGCTGCTTACCGCGGCCTCCCCCACCATCGTGCTGCTGGTAGAGAGAGAGGGCTCGGAGGAGCAGCCCGGCGAGGGAGGCGCGCCCGGCCCGCCCCGCGGGCGCATGCACTCCCCGCCGCCGCCCCCCGGCCCCGGGGACAGCCCGCCCGAGGAAACGCCGGCGCCGCCCAGGAACCACCTCTGCAAAGGGCTGGAGGATCAGTACCCGATCGAGGTGAGCTGGCTTTGGGCTGGGGGATACTGCAATCTTGCCTGGGTCCCGTTTGAAAGATTGGCGTTGTGATGGGGATCGGCCGGCCTGCTGGGTTGTTGGGGCCTGGAGATGTCATTGTAGAAAGGCTTGAGCTGGAGGTGGAAGGGACCTGAAAGCCCATCCAGACCCACCACCTGCCATGGGCAGGGACACCTTCCACTATCCCAGCTTGCTCCAAGCCCAGTCCAACCTGGCCTTGAAAAGTTCCATGGAGGTAATAGCCACAGCTTCTCGGGGCAACCGGTGCCAGGGCCTCCCCACCTTTACAGGAAAGGATTTCTCCCCAGTATCTAACCCTGCCCGCTCTCAGGGGGAACCCATTCCCTGGTGTGTCACTCCAGGCCCTTGTCCAAAATCCCTCTCCAGCTCTCCTGGAGCCCCATTCTAGCTCTTCTCTAGGTTGCAGAGTCCCACAGGGGGAACCTGTTTATCCCATGAGTGTTCACCTTGTGCTTACCCATGTGAAACACCCCAACTTCATGTTTGTCAGTGTTTATGGTCTGTATGTAATATCCTTCATTGCTATTGACACTGCTTCTTCTACCTTAAGGAAATTCACCTGGTGAAAGCAGGTGGTCCCCTGGGCCTCAGCATCGTTGGAGGCAGCGACCATTCCAGTCATCCCTTTGGGATTCATGAGCCAGGTGTCTTCATCTCCAAGGTAGAGTCCCAGGAAAGCTGCTCTGACAGTTCCTGAGCTGTTGATTGTTGATATTAAAGTGAAAAACTTTGATGTGAGGATGGATTTGCGAAATAAGGGCATAGGAGAGGGATGTGTGAAGGGTTGTTTGTACTGGATGTGCTGCTGCTGGAGCCATCCTGAGGGCGTGTAAAAGCCTCAAACCTGTATAATCCATGCTGACCCCTTTGGAGGAATCCCAGTTAGCTTTTGAAATTGCTGAGTTCATGTTGGCTTTAATGAGTCCTGGGAAGATGCTGGCATTGCAGAAAGAGAGTCGTTATGGGAAAGTGCTGGTGGGATGAGTGTGTCACTACTGGGGCATCCAGAGCTAATCTGCTGCACTCAGGCCAGTGTCCTTTGATCCACATTCCCATTCCAGTGGTGACATCAACTCATGCCATTCAGGGACAGCACACAGGCTGCCCTCTGGCTGCAGCCCATTCCCTCACAGTCCTGCCCATCCATGCTCATTGGAATAGGGGTACTGGAGAGGACATCCCTGCCAAGCCATCCTTTTACTTCCTGACTTCTCTTGTCACGTGGAGATGCTGAACCTGTGACTCCTGACACCTGTGGCTGGGGTCAGACCTTGTTAAGGGCTATTTGGAATTCCAGGAGTGATGCCTGCCATATCTCTTCCTTCATGTGCCCATGGTTTTTCTTGCAGTGCATCAGCAGGTCAGTGAGGCAGGATTTGCTCTTCTCAAAGCCTAACTCTTTCCCACCATCCCTGCTTGCCCATGTGCTCACAGATTTCACCTGTTCCTTGCTGACTCCTTTGTTTCACCAGGAACACGGCTTTGGTTATATGTTTAGACCCTCAGTAGCTCCCAGGAGCCCCAGTAGAGCACTGTGTGAGGACTGGAGTAGTACTGGTGCTGTCAGTCCTAGGCTAAATAATGGCAACGCTGGCACAGGATTGGTTCAGATTAAATTGGGAATATGAGAATAACGTGTGGAATAGCACTTCAAAGTACATCCCACTTCATTCTTCACCAGTGTTCCCTGATATGTCAGCTCTTAGGGATTTCTGTCTGCAGAGAGAGGGGTCAGAACAGGCCTGCAGGGTGACACAGTCACACCTCCAAGGAGAGATGGACCTCCCTTCTGCAGCTGTGTTGGTGGTTCTGTGCAGGTGATTCCACGGGGGCTGGCATCACGCAGCGGGCTCCGTGTGGGGGACAGGATTCTGGAGGTGAACAGCATCGACCTGCGCCATGCCACGCACCAGGAAGCTGTCAATGCTCTGCTCTCCAACGCTCAGGAGCTCACCATGCTGGTCCGCAGGGACCCACCCCCACCTGGGATGCAGGTGGGTTCTGAGTGAGGGGGATGGGGGAAATCACACAGGGAGGCTCTTGTGGGCAGTTTCTTACAAGGCTGCAGGTCTAGGACTGGGATACAATCAGACTCCAGTTGGAATTTCCTTCTCCTTCCTTCTCCTCTCCTTCTCCAGTCTCTTGTATGTGCATCTCCAGCTGGGGTGTGGTGAGGATCTTTTGCCATAGCCTGGTGACTCTGTCATCAGGGAACAGAAAAGGGCAGGTCCTCACCAACAGCAATAAGCTATCCAGTGAGGGATGGGGCTAATTCAGGCCCTTTTCAGGGCATTTAGAATTATGGTCACTCTGAGGAATGTTCTTTCAGTTGAACTTGACCCAGAAACAAGGATACTCTTCTGTGTTTCCAGGAAATATGCATTGAAAAGGCTCCAGGAGAGAAGCTGGGCATCAGCATCCGAGGTGGAGCCAAGGGCCATGCTGGCAATCCGTTTGATCCCACTGATGAAGGAATCTTCATCTCCAAGGTACCAGAGCACCACCTCTGCAGGCACTGCCAGGTGGAAGGGTGATCTCTGGGAGAGCTGTTGGAATATGCTCTCACCTCTTACTGGTGCATCAGTTCTGGAGATTCTCCCTCCTGCAAAGGAAGCAAGTCCTTGTCCTTTCATATTTTCTCCTCTACAACAGCTGCACAGTTTCTCATTTTATTTCCTGCTTGCCTTTATTTTGCTTTGTGTTTCTTCTCTTGTGTTTTTTTTTTTTCTGTAATGCAAACCCACACATATTTCCTTGTACCCACATTCCTACTGGTCCCCCTGTGCCTATGCCTTCCTGCCCACTTACATAAGCAAGCTCTTTCCTCCTTCCATGGAAAGCATCAGGAAGTCCTAACCTTTCCTCCTGTGCCATGCACCCTCTGTGTAACTTTGTTCCTTTTTCAGGTGATTGCTTCTGTCACACATATTTCTCACATCACTTTTCCTCCAGAAATGACACGTTTTCTTGTTCAACTTATGCTTGTCAGTTTATGCCCCTCCCAACTGTTCCCAAAAAGTTTTTATTCCCTCCTCTTTGCTGGCAGCAGAGCATAGCAATAAGTGGTGTAATTTTGGTCTTGCTGTTGACAAAGAGAACTCTGGGCATTCACCTTAGTGTCACTGGTTCCCTCTTTAGCTGTTTTTTTTTTGGCTAGAAACTGATGTGAGTTATCCTTGTGGCTGAAGACACTCCATAATTGGCAGTCAGTCCTGATAATTGATAATTGGTTGCTGTTAAGGCAAGGGAACATTCAGCATTTGTCTTTATGCGGCTGTAACTGTTTTTATCTGAGTTCTAAAGTTAAAAGAATACATTCCTTCTTTCAGAGTGACTGTTGGATATTCTTAACAGCAGGAAAAGAAAACCTGGGATTATTCTAACTGAGAGTTATTTGGAATTAATTGGGTTTGGTTTTCTGTCCTGCAGCATTACAACATTTGGGGGTTGGAAGGTTCACAGTTCAGCCATGGCACAGAGTTAGTTTACCCCATCTTGCCTCCCTGTTTTTCCCAAGAAGTATTAGCCTGCAGAGATCCAAAATCCTGAACTTCCCTGCTCTCACTTGAGCTATGTTACTCCCCTCAACCTCTGTTACCTGTACTATCTGGAAGGATTTTCCTGCCTCTAATTTTCCCTGGATATTTGTGGTTACCAAGAGACAAAGTGGTGCTTTTCCTCTTCTTCCTGTTTGCATGTCTGATCCCTACCTTCTTCCTCCTTAGTTTGTCTTCATTTGCATTTCCATGGTGTCTCTCTCCCACCACAAAATGATTTCTCTTTCTGTGAGATGCATCATGATGTCAGCTTTTCCTTCTCTCCTGCTTCTTTCCTCACATTTCAAATTCGCATTCTTTTATCTCACATGAAAGATTCTTCCACACCTGTTCCCTCCACCAGCCTGTACAGGTTCTTCCTGCTCTGCCCTGTCCATAGATGCTTCTCCTGACCTGCAGCTGCAGGCTGTTGTCCCCATTCCCCTCCTTCCCCTCCATGGTCCCCACACTCTTCTGTCTCCTCTGACCTGCCCCAGTGACCCCTTGGCTCCTGGGTGTGTTCCAGGTGAGCTCCTCGGGGGCTGCTGCCCGGGACGGCCGCCTGAAGGTGGGGATGAGGATCCTGGAGGTGAACCACCAGAGCCTGCTGGGCATGACCCACACGGAGGCCGTGCAGGTCCTGCGGGGCGTGGGCGACGCGCTGCTCGTGCTGGTCTGCGATGGCTTCGACCCCAAGGCTGCAGCTGCCATCGAGGTGAGCACTGCAGTGCAGGTGCCCTTGGAGTCACCACAATCCCCTCACATAGATCCCAGCTCTTTCTTCAAACAACTCTGGCTTTTCCCAACTTTTTGCTGTAAATTTTTTTCAGTTTTTGAGGTGTCAGATTTCAAAGTCTGACCCGTGATATGAACTGGAGGGGATCTCCAGTCCAGAAAAGCAGTGGACCCTCAGGACTATCTTTGTCCTGCTGGTTCCAGTCCCACAATAGCACTGCACTGAAAAAAAAACGTTTTCAAGCTCATTTTCACTAGGCTATTTATGCCCATTTTTTCTTGGCCATTGTTACATTTACAATAAATGGTCTGGCTCTTTATTGGTGTTCATCTTTCCCCACAGGGTAAAGCTTCCCTGGAGCAATCCTGTGCCCTCTCAGATTTCTGTTTCCAAGGCTTAGCTAGTCAGCTTTTCTATTCCCCAGTAGAACACAAAGCCAGTCCCTACTCACCTTGTCCCCTTCTTGCACCTGGATCAATTTAAATTCAGCTTACTTAGACCTTACTCCTCAAACAATTGTCAGCCTAAATGGCAGAAATGGAGCTGGATGCTCTTCAGGTCCCTTCCAATTCAAACGAGTCTGGGATTCTATGGTATAAGGTTTCAAGTTGTTGAAAGAGTTCTGTTTCTGACTTGCTTGGGATTGTCCTGTATCTGGGAGGCTGGAAGGGAATTTTTGGAACGGCGCTGTGTGGGCTTCAACCAGGTGTGATTTGCCTTTTGCTTTGCAGATGTCCCCAGGCATCATTGCAAACCCTTTTGCTGCTGGCATTGGGCGCAAGAACAGCCTGGAGAGCATCTCCTCCATCGACCGGGATCTGAGCCCCGAGGAGCTGGAGATCCTGCAGAAGGTGTGTGCTGGGCCTGAGCTGGGAGGATGTTTCTGGAAATCTCTGGTGTCCCCCTTGGTGCATGCAGCCTGCAGTACGCTGTGGATGGACATGGCATGGGATCAGCAGGACCCACCACTTGGATCAGGAGCATGCTAGGATGGGACTGTGACACCTTCATGAGGTTCTAGGTGCTGCAGGTGTGGAGAGAGCACTGGGTGAGGTGGCTCTAACTCTGCTCTCTCCTAGGAGATGGAAATGGTGAGAGAAGCCACTCAGTGGGAGAGAGAAGAAATGGAGAAAGTGGTGAGAGAATATTTGTGTAGCAGAATCTGTTTGTGGCAGTGGCTCTGCCGAGCCTCAGTCCCAAAGAAGGTGTCACAGGTTATCTCTGCTCCACTGTAGTGCCATGGGGAGCTCTGAAGCTCTGCCCCATTGTCAGTGCCATGGGAGTTCTGAATCTCTGCCCCGTTGTCAGTGCCATGGGGTGCAGCTCTGGGCATTCCCTCTCTGTAGTGCACTGCTCTGTTGCCCTGGCTGCCCTTTGGCTTTGCTGCACCTCCCTGTGCACCTCTCTGGTGATGCTCTTGTGGTATTCACAGAGACCACCCTTGTTACTTGCTGGTACCTGCTGGCCAAGCTGCAGCTTCAGCAAAAATGGCCAATGAGCTTGGAAGTCCCAAATTTAATCCATTTTCTCTGTTCAGCACCCGGTGACTGACAGAGCTTTTGTGAGCAAAGGTGAGAACACACAGCTCCAAGCTGCTCTGAGTGAAGTGATGCTGTTGATGAGTCATAGCTTTGTGCTCCTCAGTTCACATGGCCATTTCCCTGCTTTGCTGTGAGAATTTTGTGTCTGCCCACTGGCTCTGCCTTGATAGAAAGAGAATTTCACAGAAGGAGAATTTCACAGAAAGAGATCAGCAGACTCAAGCCTCTTGAGGACTTAAAGTTTCCAGTTCTCCCTCTTAAAACAGTAATTTATCCAGTCAGAGTCACTGGAAGCAGAGGGAAAACTGAATTTTTCAGTGTTGTCAGGGGGGGATCTGCTCTCCTGCAGATGTGTGTGTACATTTTTCAGATGTTTTTTCAGGTTTCTGGTTCAGATACAGCTGAAGTTTCCCTGGGTTCTCTCTGCAGCTGCAGTTCCTGAGCTTGTTCACATTTGCTGCCCCACAGGAGGAGGGTGAGGTTGGCAATTCTGGATGGAAGTCGAATGACCTTATAGAATGATCTTCAACCTGATCTAGTTGACGATGTCCCTCATTGCAGGGGTTGGACAAGATGACCCTGGAAGGTCTCTTCCAACCTAGACCATCCTGACTAATTTGGGTGGAAGGGACCACAGAGTTCTCTTGGTTCAGCCCAGAGCAGAGGCAATTCAGATCAGATTTAGGTTTTTCCTGTAAAATGTTTAATTCCTTGCCTGGGAAGGAACTCAGAGTGGTTTGATGTGGCTTCAGCAAACCTGATTTCATTGTGTTTCTATCTGAGCAAAGGATATTTCTGCCAGTTTTAATGTTGGCCATATATTGAATATGGATATATGGATTGAAATAAGTTATAGGAGACTTCAGGTACTGTGGGTCAGTATCAGCATTCCTAACACCTGTGAAAATACCAAATGTCGCCCCAAACTATGCTGCTTGGGCTGAGCAGGTGGCATTTGTCCAGGCTCAGGTAGAGAAAGACTTTGCCAAAATTCACACTGAGATTACTTAAAAATACTTGGGTCAGAAAAAAAAACAGAAAAACCTTCATGACTGTAATATGATGAAGTAGCAGTGGCCATATGTCATTTAAAAAAATGCTGATGTATTTTGGTGCTCCTTCCCTTGGTGTGCCAGGAGGAGGCAGCAATGGCTGCTCCAGGCTCCTTGGATCTCCTGGGATCCTGAGACCCATGAACAAAGGCATGTTTTTCTATTGGGCCTTTTAACCTTGAATCTGGGATTATATCTCTAAAACTGGTTTTGATGATTAAATTTATCCCAGTGATGGAGTCGACTCTCCATCATGGCCATTGGAATACTGAATGAAGGAAGTTCCTATCCCAGTGCCAGATCCCTGTAATTCCTCGTAATTCCTGTCATCATTTTTTGGACTGTTTTTCTTACTCTTCAATGTTCCATGTTCATTCTTGCTCCAGAGCAAGAGAGATCAAATGTGTCTCCAGCCTACAGCAAGCTGTGAACTGAATAACTGGGAGGAATTATGTCTTTGCTCTACTCATGGTAGAAGTGTTCAAACCCATTCACTGCTGACACCTCTTGCCTCCAGTTCTCTGGTAATTCAGTTTCTAGCAGAAGTGTCAGTAACTCTGAGTCTCTGTGGACTGATTCCTGGTGCTCTCTGCTGGCTCCGTAGTGGTAGTTATTTTTCTAGTCTTGAACCAGATCCTCCCCAGCTATTGTCAGAGATGGATTTGGAGGTGCCACAGCTCCATCTGGGCTGACTGGTGCTCCTGTCACTCCTCAGAATATGACCTCAGTGAAGAACCACACACCAGATTAGTGTCACCTGCAACCCTCACCCTACAGAGAACTCTTGGCTAAAACGAGCATAATCAGAATAAACTTCACCTTAAATATCTCTAAATATCCTTTTGGGAGTTGTGATCCTCCAGAGCATTAGTGACTTCTCATGCTGCTTATCCTTGCTTGGAGGTCAAGGGGTGATGTGGGGCAGTGGGAATATGTGATGCATGGAATTGGTTAAAGAACAGGGCCCAGGTGCTCAGCAGAATTTTTGGTTGACTCCCTCTCAGATGCCTTCCACCTCCCATCCTCCCAGTGTCAGGACTTCTGGGCCATCTGGTTCCTGCTTGGGAAGAACAGCTGAGAGGGTTCCATAGACAAGGGAAGGATGCTGCTGTGCTGTCCCCAGGCCTGGCTCTGTCCAGAGGTGCCAGGTGAAAAGTCACAGAAATACCAGTGCCCAGAAATCAATCCTTAGGACAAGTCTTGCACTGTTCCCTTCCTCGTGCAGCCTGGAAGCAAGCCCATGGCTGGGGCTTTTGGGATTAGTCACTGGTCACTCTCTAATGCCCCTGCAATGCTGCGTGACCTTGTGCCAAGATCTTTCTGTGCCTTTGTATGTATTTGCATCATTCTGTATGTGATGCTATAAGCCAGCAAGGCCTGTGCTCTGTAGATTCGTTTTTCCATTCCCTTCCAGCCTGTCCTGTCTATGCTCCATCAAGGTGTCTCTTCCAGCAGTGAGCAAGCTCCTCCTCTCCCTTGGTGTAGCTTATGCTTGAGGGCACTGCAGCTCTCCTTACTTTCCCCAGAATTGTCCCTGCTGAGGATCTTGGGGACTCTTGCTCTCTCCTCTCACCTGTGGCACCCAGATGATCTCGTTCTGTCCCTTCTGCTGCCAATAACAGTGCAAGTGCTGAATTCCAGCTCCTCCTTCCCCAGTCCCAGTGTTCTTGCTGGATTTCTGCTCTCCCTCTCCTGGTGCTGGCACTGCAGCTCTGTCCCCTCAGCAGTTCCTGCCCAGCATGTGTGACCTCTGTGCCTCTCTCTTGTCTTTCTGCTCTGGCTCTGTCTGTCCCATGGAAGGAGCGGATGCGTAGGGAGCGGGAGGCAGCCACGCAGCAACTTGAGGAGGAAATGGAGGTGAGCAGCACAGGGGAAGGGCTGGAGAGTCTCAGAAAAGGGCTACAGCCAGACTGGAAAGCTGGAGAACTCCCCAAAAAGAGATTGTTCCCCAAAGCATGTGTTCTCCACTCCCTCCCCTAAAAGGATGTGGCTTTGGGGATAAGAGAGCAGATCAGAACTGAAGAAATATGTAAGGGATTGAGGAAAACAGGAGCTGGGTTAGAAACCCTGGCTTCTGTTTAGGGTTAGAAAGGCAATACATGTGAAGCAAAATTGAATGAAGTTGTACAGTGAGTCTGAGTAAAGTTTGGAAAAAGAAACTGTAGAGGAATTGCAGACTTGCATTCTTATAGGTGTCCAGATTCAGTCATTCCGGTTGCTGTTGGAGCAAACTGGTAGGTGTGGCACGTTCTCTCCTCCATAAGGAAAGTGGAGAGGGGGAAAGAAGGAGCAGAGGGACCTGAGCAGTGATGGGTGGCCAGGGGCCCACAGTGACACATTCTCTGGGGTTTCTCAAGCCTGGCTCCTGCCATGAGTTCACATGGTCATGTTTCGAACAATTCCAGCTCTTCTTCCGGGCAGTGGGAACTCATCAGAGTTTGGAGATAAGGCCTTGGTTATTACTGGGGTTATTACTGCTCTTTCTCATTGATTTAGTTGACTTTGGGCCTGACCTGTTGCTGGTGTTTGTGGTGTTTTTCCCCCTCTCCAGAACGTCCCCAGTGAACCGCTGCGCCTGGACTACCGGACCCTGGCAGCGCTGCCCAGCAGTGGCCTGCAGAGAGGCAACCGTGCCGTGAGTGGGGGCTGGCTGAGGGTGCTGGGGGGCTCTGCAGGTGGGGGTCCCTGCAGGGGAGGCAGTGAGGGGCTGTGGGGGTGTGATTCCCGCCAGGGAAGGCCATGGTCCTTCCCTCCACCTGTGCCATGGCATGAGAGGTAACAGCATCCTCTGCAAAGGAAAACTGGGAAGCAGAACAGGCACTGAATCAGGAGGTAGCTGTGAAAGAAATATGGGAATAAGAAAATGAGGAGAGCAAGAGCCAGGCAGCTTTGCCTTTTGGGAAGAGAAGTGGCAAAGTTTAAGAAGTTGCAAAAAGCAGAGTTGGGAACAGGACAGAACAGCATGGTGGGAGAGAAGGGAATGTGAGTGGGAGAATGCAGGGATTTGTTGTGGAAGGAAGAGGCTCCAGGGAGCTGTCCAGGAGGGAGAGAAAGATTCTTCCTGACACAGTGATGATAGTGTTGTGTGCACAGCTCAGTTGTAAATCCATTGTGGAATGGTGTTTAGGAAGCAGGAGGGATGAGGGTGCTGAAACTGAAAATATGAAAAACAGAAGTTTAAGGCCAGGTTGGACAGTGCTTGGAATCATCCATCTAGTGGAAGTGTCTACCACTGATGCTTTGTGGAAATGTCCCTGACCATGGCAGGGGGTGGGACTGGCTGGTCTTCGGGGTCCTTTCCAGCCCAAACTCCCCTGAGATTCTGTTAAAGCCAAGATTCCCCAGGCTTGCAGAAGCAAAGTGGCTGTTTGTGTGTGTTGTGACTGAGCCCTGTGGCTCCTGTATCCTGTTGTGTATCATGACTCCTGCCGTGGACATTCCTGTCCTGTGCCCTGCCTGGCAGTCCCTCATATGTAGAGGCCAAGAGAAATTCCAGATTTCACAAACTTCACAGATTACAAATTTAGCTCTCTCCTGTGTTGTTTAAAGTCTCATCTCTCCGTCTTTTCTTTCTTTTATCTTTCCTGCATCACACCCATTCTACTGGGTTTCTCCTTGCTCCTTCACACATCCTCAGTATTCTTTCTTTCCTCCTGTTGCAGCAAAATCTCCCTTTGCTGTCATTATCTCACTCTACATTCCCATTCTGGTGTTTCAGGATCATATCTTTTACCTTTCCTGTCTCCACCTCATTCTGTGCAGACAGGTCTCCTCTCCTGTTCTCTTTCCTCTTTACTCTAGGCCTTACTCCAATAACAGCTCTGCTTTGGCTCCAGCTCTGCCTCCTTTTGTTCCCACACTTCCTAGCTTTTGGTTTTTCCCTCTTGCTGTTCACACAACAAAGCAGTATCAGGAAAAGATTTATTTTTAGCATCTCTGAGTGTAACTCAGGAGCTGAAAGAGGGGAGGAGTCAGCCCCAGGCAGCAGCTGCTGCCATGTGGGACAGCTTGAGTGTGGCCCAGAGCAGAGCAGCATTTGGGGCTGTGCCTTGCAGTCGGGGTCAGCCTGGGAACGCCAGGCACGGGAATGTGAGGCCGGGCACGCCGGGGTGAGGGGTGGCTTCTATAAATGGCCCATTTCAGGGGAGGGGCCTTGGCTGCCTGTGTTTGTCCAGCTGTCACCAGCCCTGTCTCTGCTCTGGTTTGAAAAGTGCATCTGCTTGGGGCATGGTGATGGGGAGGTTCTGGCAAGGGGACAAGGGAGGTTCTGATGTGGAGAGAGGGAGGTTCTGGTGGTCCTTCAGGAGCTGCCCTGGCCTGTTAGGTGACTGCTGGAAGGATCAGTCCAGCCAGTGGAAGAGCAGGCAGGTCAGTGACAGCTTGTCTGTCTCTGGACAACCTCATCCAAATGACTGGTGCTCTTACTCTGTTCCCATTGTGGTTTTCTCTTTCCTCCTGTCTTCAGGCCAATTCTCAGCACAGATGTTCTCCTCTGAACAGTGACTGGGTATCTTTTACTGCTGGATAGTTCCCTGTGAAGGGGCTGCAGGGAGCTGTTCCCGTCCTCACCGTGTGACACGAGGACCTGTAGGGAACTGTTCTTGCTGTGGAGCAGGAGGAGGTGCAGGTCCATCTGTCCACTGTGGAACAGGAGGTGTAGATCTCTCCACTGACCACTGTAACTATGGGTGGAATTGGTCATGAGGATTCCCCAGGAACAGCCACCAGAGAAGGGAGCAGGTGGTTGTGTTGCTGCATCTGGGTCCCTTTGTGAGCAGGGTTTAACAAAGGCTAATTACGTGCCCATTCTGTTCGTCCACTGAAGTTGAAAATTCCCTTTGGAAGCAGCATGGGAATGGTTGCTTGGCGGCTGCTCTTTGGCCATACACCCAGTGCACTGCAGCCTCTAGATAGAAGCTGTGGCTGCCCCATCCCTAGAAGTGTCCAAGGCCAGGTTGGATGGGACTTGGAGGAACCTGATCCAGTGGAAGGTGTCCATAGCAACGGGGTGGAACAATAGGAGCTTTCAGGTCCCTTCCCACCCAAACCATCCTGGGATTCTGTGACTCTCTGACATTTCCCTTACAGAAGTCAAAGAGCTGCTACAGCCTCTGTCTTCTGCATTGAACAGGAATGAAAGCCAGACCTGTGAGGGACTGATCACAGCAAAACGATCAAAGTCTAGTTTTGCTTTCTGGACTATGAGAAATGGAGAAGACTTGACATGTCTCAATACAAGGTCTTCATGGTTAGTTAATAAGCAACCTGTACTTTCTTTTCTGCATCTATTTCTCTTCAGTTTTTTGCCATTGATTTTTTTTTTTCTTGTTCATTGAATTTAAGATTGGATTTCTTTCAGTGTCAGGGAGGATGCAGGGTAGCACGTGTCTGTTCTATCTGCGAGCTGGGAAAGCTCGCTGCATTGCCCAAATTTTTGCTTACCCAAAATAGAAATTGTGGCTTGTCTGACAGGAATAGCCCCGGTGAGGCCAGGGAGTGAGGAATCCCTTACCAGGACACGTTACAGCACGAGCTGGAGCTTACAGTGAGACGCAGAGCCAGCCCAGCTCCAGTCAGGTCCAAGAACAAAACGGGCTGAGGCTCCCCATGGACTGTCAGGCATTATGGCACTCTGGGGAAAAGTAGAGTTTTTACACTGAAAAATCACACAGCCACAACAGCAGAATTTCTCAGCACAGGCTTCACTGGTGAGGAAACACGATATGAGCCAGGGCTCTGCCAGCCACAGAGGATTGGGGGTTAGGGGAGGGCCTCCGAAATTCCTGAGCCTCCCAGCTGCCATTGTAGTCACCAGCCCACCCTTGAGAGCTATTTTGGTGACCACTGCCATGACACAGGAGCTGAAGAATTTTCTCTGAGCTGGAGAGGTCTTTCTGCTCCCTGGAGGCACTTGGATGGAAGCTTTGGTCTTTGCTCCCTGACTGTCACTGCTCCCCGAAGGAAGGCTCTGTCTGGGGTAACAAACTCTCTTCTATGGCATTAAGAGGAAGAGTCAGGGCTTCATTCGGGCTGTGTGCATTGAGCCTGAACAGAGCTGGGACTGCCTCAGTCCTGCCAGCAAGAGCCACCCAAAGGGTCTGCTCTGCCTGCTGCACTGAGCTCTGGTGTTTCAGGCATGTTGTGATGCAGTGGGGCTGTTAAAGCATGTTCACCTGTGCAGGGGTGGTGGAAGTGCATGGGGCGGGTGTAGTATGACTCTGTGGCAGCATTGAGGTCACAGCAGAGGCTGGGCCATAGGTGGTGGGGCTCAGTGAAGCCGGGGTTGAGCTGGGGGATCTCCAGAGGTGCCGTCCAACCCCAACTGTTTGTGATTCTGTGTGCTGAGGTGAGCAGCATGTTCTTGTGCAGGTGTTGGAAATGGGTCTGGCTGGGGAGCAGCTGCAGGAACGTGTGTGAGTTGGAGGAGTGCAGGGAGTGCTTGTGCCTGTCAGCTCCCTGGGGTGTGTGTGCACAGCAAGGTCCTCTCCTGGGAGTGATGTTGGGGGTCACAGACTGGTGGCAGAGCAGGAGAGAGGGTCGGGATGGTGTGCGGGCATTAGCGCTGGAATTCTCTCCCCTGTCCTTCAGCAGCTGCTCTGTATTTTCTCCCTCCTCTTCTTTACTCTGTTCTCCTTTTTTCTCTCTGATCCTTCTGTCTCCTCTCAGCCTGTTGAGTGCACTAAACCCAGCTCCAGCATGGAGGGTGACTGCGTGGTGCTGTCCCCTCCCGCGGCATGGGACAGCCGGGAAGCGTCCCCGGAGCCGGCGGCAGGCACAGCTGGGTCCCTTCAGCACCTTGCGCCTCCCCAGCAGCACACGAGCGGGGCAGAACAGCCCCGGGGAGACAAGCAGGACCCCGAGGGGTGTCCCTTGTCCCAGGAGCAGCTGCCAGAGGCGCCAGAATGTTTGATCGACTCGCAGCCCATCCCCTTCAGTGAGAACCCCTTTGTGGTGGCCAACCGCAGGGGCAAGGCCACGGGCACAACTGGCCTGGGGGGGCCTCCCCTGGGCTATGGCAGGGGGGGCGTGCTGAAGACCAGCCTGTACTCCAAGGCAAGCAGCGTGTCGTGTGTGGCATGCACTCACACAGCTCGGGCCACTGCACCCTACTAAACCCCGGTGCCGGGCAGCACGGCGCCCGTGGGCCGGTTCCCTCCACCCCACGTGCCCCCAGGACCACCATCGGTCCCCAATGGTCACCACATCCTCCTCCAGCCACTAACACACCCTGGTGATGGTGATGAGTGCACTGCTGAGGGGACAGGGACAGGGTGGCATCTGTGCCTTCCCTGCTGTCGCTCTGGGTCTGGCTGGGAGCAGTGGCATCCGCTGGCGGGACTGGAGATCAGTGCTGGTGCCACTTCTGTTCCTGGGCCTGATCACAGCCCTTCCCTTCTTAGACATCTGGAAAGCACAGTAGATCTGCAGTCCAGGAGCTGCTCCTCCAAGAGACACTATTTGGTAGATTAAGACTTTGGAATTTCAAGGGAGAACTGGGCTTTCTGCTCTGGGAAATCTGTATTTGACATTCCTGCTGTTGCACAGGGAACTTGTGGTGGAGCAGGGACTAGACCCAAAGATACCGTCCTCCAGATGAGCACCACGTTGCTCTCCCCTTCTTCCTTTTTAAGCCTTTTGGGAGGTCTGAAAATCAAAACAGCCCCACATAAACAACCCCATACTCAGCAGATAAACCAACCAATCAACAAACCCAATCCTCAGCTGTAGTGATCTTGGAGGTGTTTTAGTTCTTGGTAGGAATTTCACAGGTGTGTAGCCAGGTGAGCTTTGAGCAAGGTATTTGGAATCTGTGCCCCAGTATAAACTTTAGGTCACTTCAGGCTTAGTGTGTCAAAGTACTGGCTTGATTCAACTGACCGTGTGCATGGCTGTGGTATTGGTATCCAGTTCCCTAAATCCCAAATGTCCTGTCTCTACCTGAAGGCATTTGAAATACTTGTGAAATGTGCTCCTTGTGCTGCGGGTGGTTCCTTTAACGATGCTCCCTGTTCAGCTGCTGGGGAGGGCTGGTGGCTGGCTCAGCTGAGCCTCAGTGCCAGAGGTTCCTCTGGCAGCCAGGACAGCCCTGTCTCCCTCCAGCCAGGAGTAGGGATTTTTGCTCAGTGTCTGTAGAGCAGGAGGTTTGCCTGGACCATGATCCAGCCTGTGAGTACTGTGGAGAGTCAGGGAAGAGGATTCCTGGGACGTGCTGTGAGGCAGAGGCTGTAACCTGATCCAGCTGGCCTCGCAAGGCACTGGAATATGGTTCCAGTATTTAACGTCATTCCCTTGCTCTTTCTGGTGCTTTTTGGCATGTGCCAGCTGCTGCTGGGCCCTGCTAACCTTGCTCCCTGGATGTCCAGGGTGTCCCATGCCCCCTGGGCTGTACAGACCCCCTCCTGCTGCAGAGTAACACTCGAGCTATGTCTTGAACTTTGTCATCTCTCTTTCAGGCTCCTGTGGGCGACTCTGGGACAGGAAATTCCAGGCGTGAATCCCCCTATTCTCCCAGTAATCCACAGGTGAGACTGTCCTCAGGACAGGTGATATGGGAAAGGCAAGGAGGCACTTCCAGGGATAAAGGACAGAGGTAGCTGAGGGCAATTTCCATCCTTGAGTGACACTGTCAAGGTTGAGGGGATCCATCATGGCAGGCAACCAGAGAGTAAGAGAACAACTCCCTCTTTCAGAATGACTCAGAGAGCCAGGAGGGTAATTAACTGGTCATAAATGAGCTCTGAGGGTGAGCTTAATTGCAGGGTGATGAGAAGGGGCTAGAACATGTAGTTGTGAGTTTTTTGGGAATGGTCTTTTTGGACCAGTGCCTTGTACAGAGATTCTTTAATTCTGGCAACTGGTATGTGATAAGAAATGGAGGAGTCAGGATTTGGAAAAGGATCTTGGGTCTGTAAACCAAGGCTGCCCACTGAAGCCCAGGCTTGTAGAGGATCCCTGGTTCTCTGTGTGAGATTTGAGGTGACCCATGTGAACTGCTGGGCAGGAGGTGGAAGGATCCTGCTGCAGCCAGTTCTGGGTGACTCTGCCCTCAGTGAGTGATTTATACTCCTTGCTAGAAGCTTTCCCTGTAGAATGGGAAATATCTTTGTTTCTTGTAACTTCTGATGATTTTTTTCTTTATAAACATTACCTCTTATCCCTTGACATTTGTATTCCTTACTTATCTCTGAACTTTCCTTTTCAATATCCGAGTCTTTGATCCCCCTGTCCATCCCATGGCAGGAGGTATCACAGCTCAGCTGAGCCTTCTGAAGTTAAATGAACTTAAATAGATTTTTAAATTTTCCCTTTATGGTCGTTGCCTATTGCTGGGTTTTATATTGGGGGCTGGAGTGAATTGCCAGTTGTACTTTGTTCTTTGTCCTTAAGTCATTTTGGGACTGTTGTGTTCTTTTTGGAGTCCAGCTGTTCTCCAGCTGCTCTCCCCACCAGCTCTGGCACTTCCCTGGTCTTCAGTGAACCATTTCAGTTCTCAGAGCTGCACAGGAGCTCTTGAGGTGAACAGAGTCACCTTGGGGTGAGACAGGCTTAGGAGAAGGGTCAGGACCGTGCAGGAAGCAGCAGGAGCAGCGCCTCAGTCCGTCTCTGTTTCTTCTCAGCCTGTCTCACATCTCCCTCAGTTCTTGGATCATTTAGAGTTGAGTGTTCATCAGCAAGATTAGAGGATGATGCTGTTATAGCTAAACTATTTCAATGCACTTTGTTCCAGCTGTGTTTCATGTTTGAAATTTACATTTCTGACAGCAGCTGTGTTTTTTGTAAGTTTTCCTTTTACCGCAAGTGCCAATTTTCTTTGAGATGGGTTTTCACAGCATCCCAGGATGGTTTGGATGGGAAGGGACCTTCAAGACAATTTCATTCCAGTCCCCTGTCATGTGCAGGGACACCTTCCACTCTGCCAGGTTACTCCAAGCCCTGTCCAAACAGGCCCTGGAGACTTCCAGGGATAGGGCAGCCACAGCTTCTCTGGGCAACCTGTGCCAGGGTCTCACCACCCTTGAAGGAAAAAAATTCTTCCCAAAATCTTGTCTAACCCTGCCTCTTGCAGTAGGAAGCCATTCCCCCTTGTCCTGTCCCTCCAGGGCCTTGTCCAAAGGCCCTCTCCAGCTCTCCTGGGAGCCCTTTAAGGCAGTAGAAGGGGCTCTAAGGCCTCCCTGCAGCCTTCTCTCCAGGCTGAACAGTCCCAGATCTCTCCTTTTCTCTGGATTCAGGAGTCTTGACCTTCAAGGTTGTTGCTCCAGAGCAGAAGTTCTGAGGAATTTTGTCTCTTAATCTCTGGCTCCATCTATTTTTAATGTTAATTCCTTGGTTTCAACATCTCATAGTCCAGCCAGAATTTGTTGGCCTATTTCAGAGAATTCCTTGAGGGAAATGGAATCCTTTGTCCTGAGTTGGCATTGTGATGGTCGTGCCTGGCCTCGAGTTCTGCAAGGGGGTGGGGGAAGGCAGGAGGTGTTTGTGGTGGATCTGTGTGTGCCAGGCAGAGCAGAGGGGCTTCCCCCATGGTGGGGACCCCACCAGCTCCTGCAGTCTCTGCTGCTCTCCCGTGGAAAACCCAGTCTCTCCGTTTTCTCTCCCATTCTCTCCCCTGCTGATGCCCCTCCAGGTGCCCGCAGCCCCCCGGCCCCCTCACCTGGCCGGCAGGGAGACGCGCTTTGTAAGTGCTCTTGGTGTGCGGTGTCGCTGCTGCTCCCGCTGCCCCCTCCGCTGCCCCACGTCCCCACGGGGCTTGGGATCCCCTGGGGCTCCCCCGGGGCTCGCTGGGGGAGCAGCACCCAGGTGGCACCCAAGGCACGAGGGGCTGCTCCCTGTGAGCTGCTGCTGTGATGGCACTCGCCAGGGCTTTGGGGAGGAGCTGCGGGGGGACGGCTTTGCTCGGGCTCGGGGGCGAGTGTGGAGGGTGGGGACGTGCCCAGGGACTGTGACCCTGGGCCAGGACCTGGAGATGTGCCCAGGGGCCAGGACTGTCCCAGATTTGGGGTCAGAGTTTGGAGATGTGCAGAGAGCTGTGAGGGCCTCCTCTCATAGCACAGGTGCTGGGAAGGCTTGTGGAGGTGGGCTCTGGCCTGTCCTCACTCTAACAAGCAGGTGCTGGGGGGTGGGGGGGGGGTTCTGTGGGACCTGCAGCTCCCCACACAGGGTGGGCAGTGGGGCAGGGATAAGCTAAAGGTTTTCAGGATGGACTCTAGATTCACCCCTGTATTTCTGTTTGCAGGCTTCCATTAACTTCATCACATCGCAGGATGACAGTAAATCAGTGAGTACAGCTGCCATGAGACCTGACTGTGGTGTCCCTGTGCATCCCCCAGCACATGGAACTTGTTTCTTCCTCCTGTTGGCTCCTATTCTGTCTCCTCCAGTCCTCCACTATGCCTCAAGTTTGTACAAATGCATCAGGTCTTAAATATGGTCCATCTGAAAACCCATCATAACTGTTTTTGCAGCTTTTATTCCTATTTCCCCTTGCAGCTTCCCCTCCTGCAGGTTTTGCTGGCTTACCCAGTTCCTGCTGCCACTCTCTCTAGTTGCAGATGCTTTGTTCACTTTCACACAACATCCAGCAGTGGTGGTGACATCTAGAAGTTTAGACTCTTGCCTCTCCTCCAGTAACTGCATTTCTCTTCAGAGCTCTGACTCAATCTGGTTCACTTCCATCCACAGCTTCTGCCAATTCTCATTCCTGGCTGATGTTTCCCTACTTCCATCCCCCGTGCTCACATTTTCCGAGCTTCATCACACTTACCATACCCTGCAAACCCCTGTAGCTGCTGCTGGTATGGCAGGTGCTTCCTTTTTTCCTGGCCTCCTCTGTAATCCACTGGTCCTGTGTAACCCTTCCTTGGCTGAATCTCTGGGTGTTGTCTCTGAGAGCTCTCTCCCTGTCAGTCTTGCAGCTGCAGCGGGCAGCACAGCTGAGGAAAGAATTGGGGGTGCATGGGTTTGTTTATTCACCTGCATGGCAGACACCTCACTGCCCTAACAGCTTGTTTCTCTTCTCTCTTTCTCCCTCCCCCTTCTCTCCCTCTGCCTTTCCCCATCCTATCCTGGGGCATTGGCTCGAGCAGACCAAGCCTGGCGTCATCCAGCCTCTCTCCCGCGTGCGACCAAGCGCTGCGTCCCACAGGGCAGAGGAGGGGGACAGCCCCAACCCCTTCCAGCAGCCTGGGCCATGCTTCAGGATCCACAGCTCTGTAAGTGGTCTGGGCTTTCCTCCCTGAAGCCCTGTGTCTGTCCTGGGTGGCTGCAGTGCCACATGTTGTGGGGCAGGACACCCTCCCAGAGGGGACTCCGTGGTGTGATGGCCACGTGTCTGAGCTGAGGCTGGTGGTGTCCATGCACCAATCTGGGCTCCCCCAGAGAAGGGACCCGCAATCCTCACAGGCAGGGCCAGGTTAGTGCAGCGTTCTTACTTCTCTGGGCCTCCCCAGCTGCCCCATGTCTCCATGGCCCTGTCCCAGAAGTCAGCACTGCTGAAGATTTGTGGCCAAAATCCCCAGAGCAGATACAGGTTTAGAGCCATACTTGTGTGGTGTTGAGTTCTGTAGAGACATAAATCTTACAGAACCTTGGTTCATGTCTGACACCTTGGAGCAAAAGCCAATACCATCCTGCTGGTGGTTTTTATGGTTTGCAAAATGATTGGGTTTGAAAGGTTAATATTCCTGGGGCTGTTTGTTGATGGGAGAGAAAAGTTCAGGTATTTTGGTTTTTGTCGTGATGGAAGATCCGTGTCCCTTGAATATAAAAGTGGAAGGAATAGTGGAAGGTGTCGCTGCCCATGACAGCGGGGAGGGACTGGATGGGCTTTTAGTCCCTTCCCACACAAACCATCCTGGGTGAGATTCCATGAATCCAGCCCTTCTCTCCCCATTGGAGCTTGTACAGTGTGGTACCAGAACAGAGACCTGACTTGGAGGCATATGTACAGAATCCATGGAACTGGACAAGATCCACATTTCACAGTCTCTTCTGACCTCACTGTGCTGTCCTTTAGCCCATGCAGGAGCATCATCAAACAGCATTATTTAGCCCTAGTCCAGGACTAAGAAAAACCAGAAGGCCTGGAAGTGGATTAGTGCAGCTGGAGGGTTGGAGGGGTGAACAGGTAAAGGGGGTTTACTTTCCAGCAGAAGGAAGGTTGTGGTGTCATTGCCCCCCACCCCTTCCATTTCTGGGATGCTTTGAGCAGGTCACCCCAGTGCTGCTCTCCCCCAAAGTAGGCAGGATGGGTCACAGGGAAGGTGGGTGAGGAAGGGACCAGCAAAGACAGTGACAAGCAGTAGGAATGTCCCCTCAGACCTTGTAAGATGTTTCCCAGTAAGTGTAATTCTGCAAAGGGAAAATTTGCGATCAAATTTGCAGCTGTCTTCCGCATCACAGATCCCTGGATCAGATCATGGAATCACGGGGTGGTTTGGGTTGGGAGGGACCTTAAAGACAGGGACACCTTCCACTACACGGAATCTTGTTCAGCCCTAAATAGAAGTCAGAGTCAATGTGCAGCTGTCCTCTTCTAGCCCAAAAAACCCTGATTCAGGTAGGCTGGTTGAATTGGGTGGAAATCCACAAGGACTGGGACAGCAATGTGCCCTTGGCCAAAGGATCTGTCACAACATTCCCATCAGGTCAGTGAAGATCTGTGCCACCAAAAGTACCATTTCTTCACCATCCAGGAAACAGAACAGGGCTGTGACCCTGGTGCTGCTGTGTGCAGTGTGTGTGCAGTGCTCTGCTCATCATGTTTCTGCCCATGGCTCAGAGCAGCCTTCCCAAGGCTTACATATTCCTTACATGTTCCTACCATATTCTTTCCCATATCCCACTTGCCAGGCTCTGCAGGCCAAGAGTCAGGCTGTGTTTCCCCCACGTGGGTTTTTCCACCCCAGCTGTGCTCACCTTTACCTCCTGTCTGTCCCTGTAGCAAAAGCCATCGCCACCGTCGCCACCCTCCCCTGACGAGGTCCCCATCAATGTCAAGCAGGCCTACAAGACCTTCGCAGCAGTGCCCCTGTCCCACCCTCTGCTCGGGACACAGGTAACAAACAGCACCAGCACAGGTGTCAGCAGCCCAGGACGTGGTGATCCAAAAATCCAAAGATCTGTTCCCTCCAAAGAAAACTGCTGTAGAGGAGGGATGTGCTGAAGTCCTGTGGAAGTTGGAGTATGTTGATGGTCATCCTGGCACAGTCCTGTGTGTATCAGGTCCTGGCAGCTCATGGAGTCTCAAGGCATTGTTGTTCATGCACAGGGACTCTGAAATTTCAGACTCCAGAGCCAGGCTAAACCTGTGCTGAGACATTTTTGAATAGATTTTGATCTTCATTGGGACTCTTCTTTTTCCTCTCCATCTAGCTGAATCCTGGAACAGTCCAGGCTAGCTGAGGCCTTGGAGGTCATTGCCTCAGTCCCCCATGCTAAACAGGGCAGCCTTGGATGTCAGAATTGTAGAATCCTGCAATGTCCTGAGTTGGAAAGGGACCCACAAGAATCATCGAGTCCAGCTCAGGACGCCCCCAAGAATCCCACCATGGGCCTAAGAGCATTGTTCAAATGCCTCCAGAGTTGTAGGAGGTTGTTCAGACAGATCCACTCAAGTTCTGGATTCTGAATTAGTTTCTGGAGTGTGTTTGGATGAAGGCAGAGTTCATCTCCTTGCTATCTTTTTGTGGGTCCTTTCAGTTTGTCTAATTATAGAACTTCCTTCTTTTCCATGACTTATTTGCAGTTCTCAGTTTACCCCTACAGATTCCTGGTTCACAGATGGCTTTTGTGGATCAGTTTCCCCCTCCTGTAGTTCTGTTCATCCAATATTCTTTTATGCATCCCAGTAAATACAGATTTCATTCCTTCTCCTGGCATCTTTGCTTCTTTAAAGTAAATTTTGGGTGTTTTGTCTTTGATGTCAGGAAAGTGTGAGTGAGCTCCCACCAGCTCCTGTGAACCCCCTCCAGCTCTAGCTCAGCCCCTGCTCCTGTTTTGTGCCTGTTTCCCATGTTTTTCAGTTTCTGCCCTGTCAGAAGTTGTCACACCTGGTTCTGTTTAACCCTCCATTTAACATAAATCTTCATTCCTGACAATTGCTAAACCTTGTTAAATCTGTGTGAATTCCAGGAGTTTCAGCAGCCTGTGTCAGCTCGTCTGGTCTTGGGGACACATGGCTGGAGGATGGTTGGGTAGTGGCTGGAAACTTTCCTTTTAGAACATGCTTGTTTCTCTTTGTTCTTAGGAATTGAGTGGTCAGAGCAGCTCAGAAAACACCAAAATGGCCTCGGAGGTGAGTTCTGGGGCTGGGGCTGGGGCTGGGGCTGGGTCTGGAAGAAAGGTGGGACTCATGGGGGCTGTGGATGGGGAGATGTGGTCATAGTGTGGGAGGGCTGGGGAGGAGGAGGAGGAGAGTGTGGGGCAGCTGGCAGAGTAAGGGTTGGGGTGGCACAAGGAGGGTGCCCATGGCCCATGGGCCTGCTGTTGGCTGGGTGACCTGTGGGCAGTGGTGTGACTGGATGACCTGTGGGCAGTGGATGGGCAGTGGTGTGTCTGGATGACCTGTGGAGGATGACCCGTGGGCAGTGGTGTGGCTGTGGGTGACCCGTGGGCAGTGGTGTGGCTGTGGGTGACCCGTGGGCACTGGTGTGGTTCAGTGGCCTGTGGGCAGTGGTGTGGCTGTGGGTGACCCGTGGGCACTGGTGTGGCTGAGTGACCCGTGGGCACTGGTGTGGTTCAGTGGCCTGTGGGCAGTGGTGTGGCTGGGGGTGACCCGTGGGCAGTGGTGTGGCTGGGGGTGACCCGTGGGCAGTGGTGTGGCTGGGGGTGACCCGTGGGCAGTGGTGTGGCTGGGGGTGACCCGTGGGCAGTGGTGTGGCTGTGGGTGACCCGTGGGCACTGGTGTGGTTCAGTGGCCTGTGGGCAGTGGTGTGGCTGGGTGACCCATGGTCACTGTGGCTCTTGCAGGTGGCTGCACACAGCCCTGGGGGACAGCACAGCCCTGAGCAAAGGTCCTTCCGGGAGAGGCAGAAGTATTTTGAGATTGAGGTGAAGCAGCAGCACCTGGACAAGCCTCCCAAGCGTGTGTCCTTGGTGGGGGAGGATGACCTGAAGAAAATGAAAGAGGAGGAAGGTACATAGGAATATGTGCACAGAAGTTTGTCCTGTTAAGTGATTCCTTTCCCCTGCAAATGCAGCACTTCCAGAAGGCTGAGGGTGGTTATTGAAAGGCCTGGGAATAACTTGAGTAAGTGAATGTTGAAGAATTCTGTGGATGCTCCACTGATGCTTTCTGGGTTGGTCGAAGTGCTGTAGTTTCAGGGTGTCCTGTATCATGGAATCACAGAATGGTTTCAGTTGGAGGGACTTTTAAGCCCACTCAGTCCCACCCCCTGTCATGGGCAAGGATACATTGCATTGGACCAGGGGCTCCAAACCCTGTCCAACCTGGTCTGGAACACTTCCAGGGATGGGGCAGCCACAGCTGCTCTGGGCAACCCTTCCTCCCTGGGAAGGATCCCTTCCCAATATCCCACCTAACCCTGCCCTCTGCAGTGGGAAGCCATTCCCCCTTGTGCTGTCACTCCAGCCCTTGTTCAAAGCCCCTCTCCAGGTCTCTTGGAGTCCCTCTAGGTACTGAAAGGCTGCAGTAAGTTCTCCCTGCAGCCTTCTCTTCTCCAGGCTGAACAATTCAGCTCTCACAGCCTGTCCCAAGAACAGAAGGGCTTCAGCCCTTGGAGTATCCTGATATTCCTGCTCTGGACTCTTCCCAGCAGCTCCATACCTGCAGCTGGTAAACACTTCTGTGACATTTTTAAAGCCACTGCAGACAGTGAGGCTGTGCCAGCTGCTCAGGTGAGCAGCACCCTGACACAGGACTGCAGGCAGAGCTCTCAGACCTTTCAGTGCTGCTTTAGGTTTGCACTAGGAGGTAAATTGCTGCTCTCGTTTTTGATGTAATTTCCTCTTGATTGAGAGTTGTTTTAGGAGGTGATGAGGAACAATATGAAGCGGAAATAAGTGTTTTTACTGAACTGTCCAGCCACTCCTCTCCAAGTCATACCTGGACCTGGCATTATGCTGTCCCAGATGTGGAACCTGGTGTTTGCTCTGGTTAAATCTCATGCCATTAATGGCTGCCCAATGTTCCAGCCTGTCTCGATCCTCCTGTAGGGCTTCATGGCCCTTGAGAGAGTCACCAGCATCTCTCAGTTTGGCATCATCAGCAAAGTTTTACTGTTGCATTCAGCTCCTGCAGCCATGTAAAATTATTAATAAAAATCCTGCCAGAACTGGCCTTAGGCCTGAGCCTGAGGAGGAGCCCTGGTGACTGGTAACCTGCAGGACACCTGCCCAGAGAGGCACCTGCTCCTGTCTCCTTCTATCCCTGACCCTCTCATGACCTGTGTGTTCACCAGCAGATTGTCCCCAGGGCCATTGCCATGCATGGGGCCCAGCACCCCAGGCCTTGGTTCCTCCAGGAGGCCAGTGGGAAGAGGCTGACTCCCAGGGCTGTTCCCTTTGGGAAAAGGAAGACTGCACCCAGTTTGCAGTTTGAACATGAGAACACTGGGAAATTTGCTGGAAATCTGCCCATTGAGTGTCCAGGGACAGAAATTTGGTGGATAATGAAGTAGGGACTGAGGAAACGATGCAAAGTTTGTTTCATCTGAAGCATTAGTGGAAGTGTGGAGGAGCAAAGGTGTTCATGGAGAGGGAATGGACTGAAACCAGCCCAGGTTTCAGGCATGAGAAGCAAAAGGATCTGCCCAGAGGTCTCATTCTGGGGGGTTCAGTGTAAGGACCCCTGCCCAAGGATCCCATCCTGAGGGGTTCAGTGTAAGGACCTGCCCAGAGGTGCCATGCAGGGTGGTTCAGTGTAAGCACCTGCCCAAGGATCCCATCCTGGGGGTTACCAGTGTGAGGACCTGCCCAGAGGTGCCATCCTGGGGGGTTCAGTGTGGGGACCTGCCCAGAAGTGCCATCATGGGGGGTTCAGTGTGGGGACCTGCCCAGAGGTGCCATCATGGGTGGTTCAGCCAAGGCTTTGTGGTGTCAGCTGGCTCCTGTCTCCCTTGGCAGCCCGCAAGCTGCAGCAACAGCGAGCTCTTCTGCTGGAGGAGGAAGCTGAGGAGGATGAGGAGGTGAGGCAGGTGCCTGAGGCTGTGCAGTCCAGCGTCATCATCGAGGGCATCGAGTACAAGGTGGAGAGGCTGAATGGAAGGAGCACCCAGGCTCCAGCAGCAAGGTAAGACAGCACCACAGGCAGCCCTGTACCACCCACAGGTCAAAGGAGTCCCAGGAGTTCTCAGGGAAGAGGGCTGGGCAAGATTTCTTTTTCAGCATAGAAAAGGCCAAGTTTTCCAGCCCACTCTTTTCAGGGAACAGCTCCTTCAGCTGTGTCCAGGGTATATAGAGAGGTTGATTGTTAGAGACAGATGCTTCAAGATAAGCTGAATGATAAAGTGATGCTGAAACAGGTTTCAGTTCCCAGTTCTCTGGGACTCGGCCTCCAGGTTACCTTGATGGTTTTTTTCTAATTCTTGGGCATAGAACTGAGGAATGAGAACAGGGTTCTCAAAGGCTCCAGATAAGTTAAGAATGCACTGGAGTAAAGCTGAAGCTGTCCTTATCTGTCTTTGAAGTCTTTGGGACAGACATTCTGCACTCCAGAAACACTTTTCAGTCACAGTGGCAGAACACACCCTGGCATGTGGAATCTCATTTCTCTGTTGTTTCTGCCCAGTCTCACCTGAGGAACTTCTCATGTAATGATGCCCTGAGACTTTCCTTGCCCCCTCCTGTGCTGAGGCAGCTCCAAGGAGGAAGGCAGTCAAATGCAGCTCCTTGGTTCTCTGAGAAGTCCCACTTACCCCTCCTGATTTCATACTAAAACATGGGATGCTGAAGAACAGGAAGGCTGGATCAATCAGATGACTTTCAGTTGCTTTTTAGTTCTGCTTGAATGCAGGAGAGGCAGGGGAAGAGAATGAAGTTGTGTTTCTTGAAATAATCTTTCTCACGCTGGAAGAGAAGCTGAGATTTAATTAAAATAAACTTGAGCAGTAAAAATCAGGGCTGAGTGTCACTACAAACTGAACACCCCAGCTCCCCCAACCAGGTTCCAGCCCTCAGAGCAGCTCCATAGCCCATCTTGTGGAAGAACTTGCAATAATCAAATCAATCTGTTGATGAAGGTATAAAATCAGGATCGATATTTCAAAGGCAAATCTTTCTTGGGCCCCTCTGGAATCCCTTTGTGCCACATCTAACAAAGCCAAGTGTGAGGTCCAAGTTCCCAGGACTGAAGGGTAAGATCCAGAGGAAAAGAAAGCCCAACAAATACTTTTTGTTAGAAAAATTGAGGAAAAATTAGATTTTTCTAATAAAAAATTTCTCAGCTAGAAAAACTGAGGAAAAACTTTCTTATGTGTGTGTGTGTTAGTGGCTGGCTGCAGCTGCAGGAAATGAGCTTTGATATTCATGTGCACATTTAGGAGATCCCACAGGAATGTTCACAGCAATGGTCATGGAGGGCTAGCACTTCACCCTGGAGCAGTTGTTGCTTTCTCAGGATGGACCTGTCTAACCCTTTGCTGGGTGTGCAGCCTGTGGTGCTGCAGCTCACAGGGCATCTTTTTCCAGGCCCTTGGAGCTCAGTGAGAACAGCAGCTCACAGAGGAATTCCCTAGAAGAGGGGATGAAGTCTGAGCAGAGAACCAACTCCTTGTCAGGGTGAGTGGGGCAGCTGGGGCAGGGGCTGGGTAGTTCCTCCTTTAGCAGCCAGGGGCTGCAAAGGAAAGATTTGAGGGAAGAAGGGCAACTGATTCACCTTCATAGAATCCCAGGGTGGGTTGGGTTGGAGGGATCTTCTGGACCATCTGGTTTCAACCCCCTGCACTTAGGGGGTTGCTCCAAGCACAGTCCAAGCCCCGTCCAGCTAGAAACTCCTCACAAGAAACTTACCTGTGTTCTGTGTCCTCTCCCACCCCACAGCAGCCTGTGGAAGTGGCCCTGAGCAGGTGATCAGGGCTGCCACTCCAGGCAGGTGAGCTGTGGTGGCCCCACAGGCCCCTGTCACTGCTTCTCTCCTGCCAGGCTGAGCCCGGCGCCGGCGGATCCCGGGGCCCCCGTGCGCACGGCCAAGGCCGAGCGGCGGCACCAGGAGCGGCTGCGGATGCAGAGCCCCGAGCTGCTGGGAGGGCAGGAGAAGGAGCTGTCCCCAGCAGAACGCCGGGCCCTGGAGGCAGAGAAACGGGCCATGTGGAGGGCAGCACGGTGAGCACAGCTTCACTGCTCCTTCTGGGCCAGAGCAGGGGGGCTCCCGCCTGTCTGGGACCTACAGGGAGTAAAAACAGGGGGAGCTCCTGCGTGTCTGGGACCTAAAGAGAGTAAAACCAGGGAATGAGGGGCCCTTCCACAGAATGGGGAACTCCTGTGTGTCTGGGACCTAAAGAGAGTAAAACCAGGGAATAAGGGACCCTTTCAAAGGCAGATGTTGAGGGAGGTCGTGTAGGATCTGTTCAAGTAGTGCAAAGCACTGCTGACATGGCTGAGCCTGTCCTCTTCTGTCAGCACAGGGGAGGTGGGAGGGCTCCCAGAGTCCCCCAGTGCCTGCACAGCTGTGGACATGGGGAGGTCACGAGGAGCACAAGCACAGCTGTGTGTTGTGGTGGGTGTGTTCCTTCCCTCAACACACCATTCCCACCTCATTTGTAACCCATGTGAAATGGTGTTACCAAAGCTGCAAGGTTGTATGTTGTCCACAATGAAAAATGAAATTTCATATTTCCAGTGTTACTGGGCTGGAAATTGTGCTGCAGCCAAGACACTGGCAGGATCAGGCCATTCCCATTCTTACCCACATGAGCTTTTACATCAGCTATGAAAGAGTGACTAGAAATTGTTCTGGAAGAAAGAGAACTTTCTAATACAGAATTTAAGAGACTAGACTTTAACTAGAATTTAACTAGACTTGAAGCTAGTCCAGACATTTACTGCATCTTAGAATTCTTTCCAAAAATTAGTCAGGCTGCTCCTATTGAGAGCTTTTCTTTTCCTGATATTCCTATAGGACACATTCAAAGGACAGGCTGAACTGTCTCCTTTGGGGTTTGGATGAGGCTTGGAGAGGAACAGGATTTTAGATAAGACTGGGGGGATCACTGTGAGCAATTCCAGTGTTTGTGCTTGGCATGGGTGGTCACGGGGCTTTTGCTCCCAGGGAGAGTCCAAGAATCGAGAACTGCAAACTGGATGCTCATTGAGAGTTGAGCTGATGTTCTGGGGATTTGAGCAAATTTCCTGTGAGGCTGGTTTTCACAGAATCCCAGGATGGTGAGTGGGTGAGTGGGACCATCAAGACAATCCAGTCCCACCCCTGCCATGGCAGGGACACCCTCCACCATCCCAGGCTGCTCCAAGCCCCATCCAACCTGGTCTTGAACACGTCCAGGGATGGGGCAGACACAGCTTCTCTGGGCACCCCGTGCCAGGGCCTCACCACCCTCACAGGGAAGGATTTCTTCCCCAGATCCCCTCTAACCCTGCCCTCTGGCAGTGGGAAGCCATTCCCCTTGTCCTGTCCCTCCAGGTCTTTGTCCAGAGTCTCCCTCCAGCTGTCCTGGAGGCTCTTTAGGCACTGCCTTGCTCTGCCATATTCTTCCTTATGAAGTTGGAGAGACCACCAAGTTCCTTATGCTGCAGGTGTTTGGAGACAGCTGGAATCACATCTCTTGTCCAGGAAAAGCTGTCAGTGTGAAATAGTGCCAAAAGCAGCCATCAGTGTGACACTGTGCAAGCACCACAGTGCCAGACATCCTGCACAGACTTATTCTTGGTCTTCAGACCTCCTGTCAGGCCTGTCCTGGAAATCCACATCACTATGCTTGGGGAGGGGCAGTGCCCAATCTGCCATCCCTTCCCAATAAGACACGCAAGGGTTTCACTCCCCAGGCACATTCCTCACATGACAGGGAAGGCTTTCTGAGATCTGTCAGCTCTGATCCATACCTAAGCATGAATGTGTCCAAGGAATGCTGTAGCAGAAGCTTTGTTTAAGATGGGTGTCAGAAGGACAAACAGAATGTTGCCCATGCAGACTTTCAGAAGCGGAGTCTGTGCAGGGACACTGCTGCTGCCCCAGGAGTGCAGCTCTAGTCTTGGGACTCTGCTCTTCCAGGAATTTGGTGTTGCCAGCAGATGAATCTGAAAAATGCTGGGAGGGGAGAGGATGCTTTGAGGTGATGTGATGATAGGATTTGCTCCTGTAATGTTTACCTGCCCATGGTCTAGGGCCAGCTGTGGGGCTTGGCTGGAGTTTCTCAGAGCACAGTAAAAGTTTCATGTGACACTTCAAGAGGGTTAGTGAGTGTGGAGCACCATGGGTTTGTCTGCTGTGGGCAGAAGAGACATCTCGCATCCCAAACCTTCACTCTCTTTTAAGTGTGTTTTGTCCATGTAAAATGAGGCTAGCAAAGGAAGAGCCTTCCCAAGGAGGAAATACCTGCCAAGGAGAAGCTGCCTGAGCTGTCAAATCCAGCCTTTCTGTCAGACCAGGGCTTCAGCTCCACTTTGCTTCCAACGCCAGGCTCAGCTTTTTGTGCCCTGGAGAAGGGCCTGGCTGATGCCTTGGGCAGGAATCAGTCACTGCAACGTGCTCCTTTTTGTAAGACAAGGAGAGACTATTCCCTGCTGCCACAGATCTCCCAGAAGGATCCAGTGGTCTCAGGGTCTCTCCTTCCCAGCTCTGGAATAGGCACAGTGATGTGATCAGGTCCTGTCTCCACAGGTCCCTGTCCTGCAGGGGAAATTCTGCACTGCCCCACACACAGGGCTCAGCCCCACTAACCCCTGTTCTATCCAAGTGCCACTGGGTTTGTTCCTCCCTTTCTAATCTCCTGTCTTCTGCTTCCTTCCAGTTCTCTGCTCTGTGCTGTCACTCATGACCCTATCAGTTTGCACCTCCTTGGGCTTTCCTTGTTCTCCCTGTCCCCAGTGCTCTGCCAGGATGTGTGCTGCCCCTCCTTACCCTCAGCTCCTCTTGTGCTCTGTGGGGACACCCACAGGGACCCAGTTACACACATGTTCTGGGCATACACAGCCCCTGGCACAGAGTCAGGAATAGTTTGGGGTGGAAGGGACCTTAGGGCTCATCTGGTTCCACCCCCTGCCCTGGCAAGGACACCTTCCACCATCCCAGGTTGGCTCCAAGCCCTGTCCAACCTGGCCTTGGGCACTTCCAGGGATGAGACAGCCACAGCTGCTCTGGGCACCCTGTGCCAGGGTCTCTCCACCCTCACAGGGAAGGATTTTTTCTCAGTATTTCATCTTACCCTGCCCTCTGGCAGTGGAGAGCCATTCCCCTTGTCCCAGCACTCCAGACCCATGTCCCATGGGAAGAGGGAGGTTCAGAGGCTCTGGTCACACCGAGGGACAGGTGCCCAGCTGGGCCCATGAGCATTTTGGCAGCTTTCTTCCCTCACACACACAGGTTTAGGGACACTCACCCTCAGTTACAGGTGTCCCAGGACAAAAGCCATGTGTCACGTGCTTTTCAGGCAATTTTGTTCCCTTTTTCCATGGTCCAGCCAAGGCGAATGGAACACATCACTGTACACTGAGAGACTCCCACTGTGCCCACATCCCTCAGTCTGACTCACACACTTTAACCACCTCACAGCCTTTCCCTGTGGCTGAAGCTGTTCCTGGTCCCCTCCCAGCACATGGGCAAGGCAGCCCTGGATGGGGAGGCTCTGGGGCTGATGTTCCTGGGCACAGTCCCAGATTGCCCCCAGGGGTTCCTGCTGCCCCAGCAGTGGTCAGGGTTGGGCAGGATCAGACCTGGGACCCAGTGTAGCCAAGGCTCCCCCTGTGTCAGACCCGTGTTTCCCCTCACCAGGGTATGTTCCTGTATCTGTTTCTTTCTTTTCCTGTTCTTGTCTGCTGCAATGTTCATCACCACCAACTGTTCCTCTTCCTCCTCCTCCTTCTCCTCTTCCTTCTCCTGCTCCTCCTCCTCAGATCCTCAGCACTTGAAGACAGTATTAAACAGTACGAGCAGGATCTGGCCAGGAAGCTGTACCAGTCCCGGCAGTGGGCTCCTGCTCCCGGGGCCAGGCCAGCTCAGATGTCTAGCCCAGTGCAGAGTCACGCCTCGAGAATCCCTGGGTCAGGAGGCCAATCCAGGTGTGCACAGCCCCCTCCCCACAGCTGCATGCTCCTGTCTGTGTCCCTGTGCCCCAGCTGGGGCCTCCTGGGGCAGGAGGATGTGGGAGTGGTCCCTTGTGTCCATTGCCCAGAGAACAAGGGGGGATGCTGGGGCTGTCTGATGGGGAGGAAGGAACAGATGTCTCTGAGGGCTGGACCCACTTTTTCACAGCTATTTCACAGAATCCCAGAGTGGGGTTGGGAGGTTTCTTAAAGATCATCTTGTTCCACCCCCTTGCCATGGGCAGGGACACCTTCCATTAGACCAGGTTGCTTAGGGTCCCATCCAGCCTGGCCTTTCATGATCTCCTGATGGCCTGAAGAGGGTTAAGGTGCAACATACTGAGCACAAAGGAGAGTAAAGCCCCCGAGGACTGATCCTGCTCGTGTGATCTTTGCAGTTTTGTCCCCAGCTCAGGTCACTGTCCTGTTGTGGGGCACTCTGGGACTGACCGCAGCTTCTTAGTCTGTTGATCCACAGCTCTGTGTGTTTGACACATATGCTCACATTTGTGTTTTGGGATGGCAGCCAGCCCAGCTGTCCCTCTGCCTGCCTCAGGGGCCCTCGGGGGCTTTGTTCCACCCATCTGTGTTCAGCCCACGGGCCCTGGCACTGCCCTACCACACACAGATGTCATCTGTCCCCTCACTGATGGCCAGTCACTGATGGCTTCTTCTCCCCACCCCATTCCTGAGGCAGGATGAAATCGCTGGAACAGGATGCTCTGAAGGCCCAAATGGTAATTGCCAAGTCCAAGGAGGGGAAGAAACGCAGTACCCTGGAGCAGCTGGCAGAGTCACCATCACCCGCTCCGACGCCATCTCCGACGCCGCTGGAAGGTACTGAGGGGCTGCTGCTGCTCCTGCCCAGGGGAAACAGGCACTGCTCCTGGAGCTTAACCTGCTCAGAAACAGAGCTGTGGGGAGCAGTTCCCTCCTTCAGCCTGGTTGGAAGGCCTTTGGGGGCATCTCTCAGCACAGGGGATGGGCCTCAGCTGTAGAACATGGAATAGCACCTGAGGTAGAGGTGAGGTCCCAGGGAGCAAGGGTGGAAACACAGCCAGCATCCTGATTTCTGAAAAAGCAATAAAGAGGTGTTTGTTGGGAGAGCAGAAGTCAGAGTCTGCCCTCAGTGTGGTGTCACCACACTGAAATGCTGCTGAGGAAGGTCTGGCTGGGGGGGGTGAATGTCACACAGGCAGCCTGTCACTAACTGTGCTCTTCTGTCCCCTCTTGCAGATTGCAGCCCCAGGAACGTCACTTCCCCGGGAAGGCTGGTATGATATTCTCCTGCTTGCTCTTTTCACCTTTCCTAAATCCTGGGATTCCCTGGTTACTCAGCTGTGCCTGGGGGCCATGGGTCCCCCTTAGTCCTTGAACCAGGCCTTGCTGCATGGTGCAGGGAATGGTGAGGGGGGTCAGTGGATGGACCTTGGCCAAACTGCTGGCTAGAGGCACCCCTCTTTCTTGCAGCTCCCATGTGACATCTGCTTTCTGTTTCTGTTTTATTATGTCATCCTTTCTGTGGTTCTTCACCTGCTTGTTCAGAAGGTTTTCCACCATGGTCAGAAAACGTTGCCCCAGGTTCAGAAAGCCGTTCACCATACTTAGAGGGCCTTTTTCCTGGGTTCAGAAGGCCTTTCCCTGCATTCAGAAAGCCTTTACCTGAGTTTTGAAAGTCTCTCACTTCACTTCAGGGACTCTGGCCCTTTGTTTCCTCAACAGCACAAAACAGACCTTCAGCTGTAATCAGCATTTTCCTTTTCCTAACCCTGGGTAAATGCCATGGGACATTGTTGCACAGAACTGTAAGAATTAGTGAGACAGACCAGGGAAAGGTGGGGAGCAGCTGCACAGAGGGGACCTTGTCCTGCCAGGTCACACCATAATGCAGCTCTGGATTGAAATTCTGACTCTGCTCCAGCTATCATAAATCTTGCCATGAACTTCCCCAAAAAAACAGGTTTCCTACCTGACTTGGTGTGCATCAGCTTTTCACTGGAGCACGTGATGTTTCCTCTGTGAATCAAAACCTCTGTCCTGACACCAGAAGAGCTCCAGGGGCAGTGTCCCAGGGATGCCCCATGTCCCAGGCTCTATCCAGGCACTCCTGCCTCTCCCTGAGGATGTCCCTCTGCTTCTGCTGTCATCTTTGCTTAGATTGCTCAGCTTGCTGCTGCTTCTCCATCCGTTTCCCCCCCCTCACTCTCTCTTTTCTGTTTCTTCCCTTCTGCTGTCCCTTCTAGTCAATGTCTGAAAAGAAGTTTGACTACCGGGAATTTGCTGCTATTCCTTCCTCCAAACCTGTTTACGAAATCCAGGTATAAACTGCATGCTGAGCCACCTTTAGCTACGTCAGGACTTGGTTTGGTGGAAGAGCTGAGGCAGAGGGGTTTGGGGAACCCCTCTGCAGAGGCCTTGCCTGTGCAGGGGCAGTGACACCAGTCTTGCTGAAAACTGAGGGCTTATCAGAGCCAAGTGGAATTAGGAAAGAGTTGGTCAAGATGGTTTTAAAAATTAATGACAAAAGCTTTGCAGATATAAAACATCTGCATCTTCACCTGAATGGCTTCTGAAATATTTTTAAAGTGAAAGATGAGAGCTAAAAGGGAGGAAAAAGTTCTAGAAATTATGTCTAGCAAATGCCAAATTGGAGCAGATGTGAACTTCCAGCTGGGATGTGCCTGGTGTCCTGCCTGAGGAGCAGCTGGGGTGCCTGTTCTCAAGGTGTAGTTCTGTTGTCAGTGAGCTGTGGAGTAAACACCTGGTTCTGAGAGTGAATGCCATGGTGAGGTGCTTCTCTTTCCTAAAATGGCCTATTTTCAGCTGCTTTGTCATGGAATGGCAGCTCTGGAGGTGATCCTGACCCCTGGGCCCTCTCAGAACCAATCTTCTAAGGCTGAGAGTTGTGACTGCCTGGGTCAGTCAGGCACAGATGGCATTTGTGACAGCTGAATCAAGCAGATACCCTGTGTCCAAATGGTTTTAGGTAGGTTTTTTAGTTTTATATACAGACCATGAAGCAGAAACCCATGCATGGAGAGCCAGCAAGCTCTGCCACACTGGGCTTCACCTCACTGTGGGGACACAAACCCCAAGGTGTGTCATTCCACAGACAGGCTGGCTGTGGCAGAGCTGCAATTTGAGGATTCTCAGGCAGTTTTATTTCATTTGGTGTCTGTTCTTCACTAGCACCTGTCCCCTGTGGCATTACTCTGCTCCTGGAAGTCATTCCTCATTTTCTTAGAGTGCCTTGCTTTGGGATGTGCCCCTCTCCAGGTTCTGTTCCAGGAACGTTGGGGGACAAGCTGCTTGAGCCCCATGGCAGCTCCAGACCACACAAATCTCCCCAGAGGCAGCACTGGGTCTTCATAGAGCTGAGAAGGTGCCTCCAAAGGAGGCTGCACCTCCAAATACTCAGGCAGTGTCTGTGGGCCTCTTTCAGCAGTGCAGTAGCTCACAGAATCCTGGGATGGTTTGTGTTGGAGGGGACCTCAAAGGTCATCTCATTCCACCCCCTGCCAAGGGCAGTGACACCTTCCACCATCCCAGGCTGCTCCAAGGCCCAGTGTCCAACCTGGCCTGGAACACTGCCAGGGATCCAGGGGCAGCCACAGCTGCTCTGGGCACCCTGTGCCAGGGCCTCACCACTCATAGGGAAAGATTTCTCTCTCATATCCAACATAAATCTCCCCTCTTTCAGCTTAAAGCCTTTTTCTTCACTCTTTACACTGCCTTTTTTGTTACTCCTTCCTGCACACAGGCAGGCAGTGGATGCCTGACTCAGACATGAGGGATCCATGCTGCAGTCTCTGCCCTCACTGAGGCAGTGCCAGTGCCTGTGAGGGCAGCAGGTTCTCTGTGGGGTGCAGAAGGTGGAGGTGGGGAATTACTGGGCACAGGTGTTCCAGGTGTGAATGATCCCATCTGCTGCTCTCTTGCAGTCTCCTGATGCAGCTGATGACCTCAGATACGTCGATGACCGGAATAACTCAGGTAAGGCCAGGCCAAAGTGGCTGCACTGCTCACTCCCTGCTGTGGTTCCAGAGGGTTCCCCTTGGCTTGTGGAACCAGCCTGAGGACTTCACCTTCTGTTGCTTGAAGCAATGTCATGTTTTGTCTGTTCTAGAATGAAAACTCCGTGCTCACCGCATTCATTTTGGGTAGGATATTTGCATTGTGCTCCAGTGATGACTAATTTTTCCAGTGTGGTGTGTTACAAGCATGCCTGGTTTTCTCCAGTTTTGTGTCCTGGAGAAGGGTGGTAGTAGGATGTGGCAGGGAAGTTTTGGCCTCTGTCACCTGCTGCGGGTGCCTGATGTCCCTCATTCAGGAGTTGTTTTGTGCCCCTTTTGCTGGAACAGGGAATCTTGCAGGTAAATTCATCCTGGTGCAGACTTGGAGCAGTTGGTGCTCCAGTACCTGGATGGCTCCAAGTTACACTCATGGATCTGTGGGAATGGCCATCTCAATCAGCAAGAATTAAAGGGATTAAATCTGCATCTGGATCTCTGGGCTGTCCAGCTGGGCTGTGTCTGCCTGTCCCCCAGACCCCTGAGACCCTCACCCAGCTGGTCCCAGTGGCTGTAGCAGCACCGTGGAGCTCTGTAGGAGCACTCCTGTTGCCTCTAACAGTTGGTGCTGGTTTGCCTGTACCCATTTTGCATGTTTCACCCCTTTATTTGGAAAAAAAACCAAAAATAAAACAAAAACCCAAACTAGTTCCTTTTATCTTGACAAATTCCTCTGAATACAGGCTGCATCCCAGACAGCTGAGCCATGGCTGAGCTGTTTCCAGAGGAGGTTCTGCTGTAGGACTCAGCAAAAATTTACTTTCCTGGAAACAGTATCTGTTCTTCATCCCTCAGAGTCATCCTCTGAGGTCTGGGTTATTCTCTTGAGGTTGTTTGTTCAGTCAGTGCAGGGAACTGAGAGGTCAGAAAAGGTCTGGGAAGTACCAGCTGCTGCTTAGGGCATTCATACCTCACTGTCGCCTGTCACTGCTCTGTTGGGCTCTCACGTGGGATGAAAGCCAGAAAGAAAAGAGTGTGGTGCTCATCAAGTAAATAACTGACCCAAAGTAATGCTTAAGTCAGCTGTGATGTGTGTGAGGCACAAAAAAAAAAAAAAAAAAAGGCAGGTTTGCCCACATCACCTGGAAAGGGATGGCAGGTGAGGATGCCAGTAAGCTCTCCTGGCATGGGACCAAGCTCTCTTGGCTTTTTTAGAGCATCCCATCCCATCCTCCCAGGCAGTGCAGCATTCCAGCCAGCACAATCAGAATTGTCCTGGATCATGGAATTATGATTTTTTGACTCACAGCAATTCTTAAACTTTGTGCTAGCACACCATTATATCAGGAATTCAGAAAATCCAACTGCAGGGAAGTGTTGGCACCTCACTTCCCCCAGCACACTCTTGTCCTCTTGTCCATGCAGAAACAGTTCCTTCCATTCTCTGGTCTGACTTCATGGTCATCATCTCTTAAATGTGTTTAAAAACCTTATTGCAAGGTTTCCATGAGGCTGTGGAGTTACTGAACTGCAGAGCAGCATTTTTAGGGTGGAACCAACAGTGCGTCATGGTGTTATGGCATAACTTTTCCAGATCACCCGGGGACTTTTGCTTCCCAGTCCTGTAACCCTCAGGTTCCAGGAATTCCCCTGATGACTGCATGTTGCTCCTGTTACTGGAAACCTGCCTATGGGATGTGGGGAGCTGCTTTTGTCCTTGTGGCCTTTGCCCACCTGGGCTGTCTGGTGTTTGCAACAGCTTCCACAGGAACGGTGCCTCCTCATCCTCCTCATCCTGCACCTGGCCTAATTGCTGTTGGATAATGAACTTTGCAGCTCCTGCACTCAGAGAAACCAAACATGTTCTCTCTGCCATCTTGTGGCTCTAATTTACCCCTGTCCAGCCATTTTAGCCACATCTATGCTCCAAAGATTTGCATCCATCCTTTTCTTCTCCAGACTTGCATTTCACAGGTTCTTTCCCACCAAAATGCCAACATTTCACAAAACTGGAATCTGGATTCATACCAGTGGCAATGCCTGTGCTGTCCTCCAGTATTTCCTATTTTCTCTCAGGATGGGAACCATATAAGTGGGGTCTGTACTGGTTCAGGATACATCAGGATCCTGTTTGGCTGGAAGTTGGTTCTTAGGGTAAGACCATAAGAAACAGGGAAAATGAGCCTGTGTAGATGAACAGTCTCAATTTTCTGGGCTCACCTATTGTGTAGGCATGTCTTAGAATGAGATGTTGTATCTGCATTAGCACTGGAATGAGCCTCTGTCAAACTGTCCAGATTTTTTTAATCTTCCATGGAGTGTTGTGATATCACGTTCCACAATGAGGCATTTTATTTAATTGTTTCTTGATAACTCCCTTGTGTCTTCTGGGATGCAATGAGTGGCTGTGTCTCACTTGCTCTGTCTGTGCCAGTCACATCAGCTAACAGAGCAGCATTCCCTTCTTTCCAGGCTGGTAAATCCTGGTTCCTCTTCGTGGGAATAATGCCCACACTCATCTGGACCTTTTTTATTTCATCAGTGTCTAAGGCAGAGGAAGGGACTGGGACTGCCTGCAGTCTGTGCAGGAGGGGAGGACATTCTGGATTGTGTTCTCACATCTTTTCCAATATCTAAACCTCAAAGTGAAATGGCATTGCTGGGAAGTTGCCAGTATATACAGAAATCTCTGCCAGTGCCTATAGAACCATCATCTCATTCAAGGATGGTGCATTTCTTTTATGGAATCAGGGTTCTGTTCCTTTTATTGAGCTTAAACATCATCCAGTAGTGTAGAAATGAACTTGCTGAGTCAGCACAAGGTTCTGGCTGGTCTGGGGTGTGATGGGAGCCACTGGGAGTGTCAGAAAAGGACATAAAAAAAGAAATGCACAGTGACTCCTTCCAGACTTGCTCCAGGCTGCAGCCATCAGTGGGTTTGCACTTTCTAAGACAGAGGCTTTGATTTTAGAGTTCTTTGTTTCTTGAATCTATTCACATCTGCAGTAAATTGCCCCTTCCATGTCATCTTACGGCTCAACTGTGTGGATCATGATGCACTTTATTATAATTGAGCTTCATTTGACTCCCTGATACAGCTTGGTGGCATCAGTAGTCTCTCCTGATAGAGCCTTCATCAGTCTTCCTCCTCAGTGCAAGATACTGACCCAGGTACAAGTCCTGGCTGCTGGGTCCTGTGGCAGCATCTTCCTGCCCTTTTCCTGTGGTGGAATTACATACTTGCCCACGAAAGCTGCCTCATTTGTTCTCAGTAGAGCTTTTCCCAGGGTACAATCCAAATGTTTTTAAAGCTTAGTGTGCTGTGTGGGGATCTCTAAACCTGCATGTTTGGGGGCTCCTTCAGCCTGAGAGGGTCTAAAAGGACTGACTTCTCTTTGAGCTATGTGATTTCCTTCCCCACCCACCTAGGCTGGATTTTCATCTTCATGTGCCCATGTGTTGCTTTTATACCTGTGTACCTTGTGTGAGGATCAGACACTTGCTTCCAAACCCCAGCGTTCTTTGAAGGGCTTGCACAGGCTGGGAGGGCTGGGAGTGCTCAGCCTACAGAGGAGAAGGCTCTGGGGAGCCTAAAGGGGCTACAAGAGAGCTGGAGAGGGACTTTTTACATGGGCCTGGAGTGACAGGACAAGGGGGAATGGCTTCCCACTGCCAGAGGGACACAGGGTACAGCTCAGCACACTGAGCCCTTCAGCTGACAGATTTTCATGGATTTTTCTATTTGAGGTTCTCCGCTGCATCCAAAGGCTTTAGAGAGATTTCCCAGGAGCCCATTTGCACTCGAAGCTCATGGATTGCCTGTGCCCTCCTGGGCTGTACTTCCAACAGATACTGAGTGGTTGAATTCCCTGTCCCCCCTGCCCCAAGGACCAAGGCTTGTGAATGTGAGGCTGCTCCCATCTGTCTGTGGAGATCTCATCCCCTCAGTCTTTCTGGTCAGGAATGTCACCTGTCCCTGATGTCCAGACCTGTGAGCTCTGGTCAGCTCCTCAAGCCTCTCAGGTGCAGCTCCCTGCATCCAGCTGGGCACTGACAGAGAGGGTGACCCTCACCCCATTGCCCCCGTTCTTCCCTAAGGGTCTGGATCCTCCCATTCCAGCACTTCAGGCATAGGAGCTGTCCTGCCATGTCTCCGTGGTGCCCATAAGTTTAAAGCCCTCCTGGGCCAGTCTGTAACCAAAGATGTCCCTGAGAGAGGGACCCGAGTCAGGGTGGGTCCATGGTCTGGAGAGCAGAAGCATTTTAGGACACTTGAATTTTCATACAGCTTGGCAGTTCCAGTCATGTTTAATGAATGTTGGGTGTTAAAGGCAGGTGTCTACTCAGACAGGGCACTTCCTTCCCAGGATCCATAGTGGTCACTACATGAGCTACAGGGCACCAGGAAGTTCTGGGGGTGTGAGTGACTGAGACCAGTGCTGCCCCAAATCTAGTGCCTGGGAATACCCGGGAACATTCCCCAAAAGTGTTCAAGGCCAGGTTGGACAGGGCTTGGAGCAACCTTATCTAGTGGAAGGTGTCCGTGCCTGTGGCAGGGGGTGGAATGAGATGAGCTTTAAGCTTCTTTCCTATACAAACCATTTTGTCATCCTGTGACAGCCTTAACATCTGCATTAACTGTGCCAGCTGTGTGCTGCTGCCAGAATCACAGAATGGTTTGGCTAGGAAGGGGCTTTACAGATCACCCAGCCCTTCCCTCTGCCCTGAGCAGGGACACCTTCCATCAGACAGGGTTGCTGCAAGCCACAGCTCTCTGGGCAGCCTGTGCTAGGGCCTCACCACGTGCACGGGGAAGGATTTCCTCTCAGTGTCTTATTTAACTTAACCCCGTGCTCTGTCTTCAGATCTAAACGTCTCCTGTCATTGCAGTTCCCCGGGAGCAGGATGGACAGCCAGAGGACGAGGACACACTGGGAACACGGGATCCATCAGCACCAGCCCCCTCAGCCCTGGAGGACATGGCCCTGTACAGCAGCAAGAGAAAGCTCCGGCACAGCCGGCGCAGTCTGGAGACCGCTGTCCCCACATAGGTGACCTGGCACACCTGGGCAATGGACTGGCCTGGCACAGCCCTCCCGAGCTTCCTGTGCTCCAGGGACAGCCCCAGGCTGCCCCCCTGCCTACAGACTCTGGATGGGACCTGAGCTTCCCATGAGCTCTGTGGCCAACTGACTCCTCTGAGGCTGTGAACTGCCCTCGTTTCTCATCCAACAGTGCACTGGGGCACATCCCAAATTTGGGACAACACTGGACTGACTGCTGGCAGATGGAGAGGAAGTGTGGCCAGGACAGTGGGCAGCTTGTTAGCCTGTAAATATTGTGTGGGGGAAGGGTAGGACAGGGAGAATGTAGGAGTGTGAGAGTGTGTTGGGCTCCAGCTGTTACTGCCTCAGCTTGGGTTTTGTAGTGGTTAAAAGGAGCTTCTCCTCTGCTGGGAATCAGGAGGAAGGTCCAGCCTGCCTTTACTCCTATTTAATTTCCAGTCTTTTGCCAAGAAGCATCTCCTCCCACCTCCTGCACTGTGTCACCTCACTTCCCTTTGGGAGTGTTTGGGAATGGGAAGCTTGGAGGCAAAAAGAAAAAAAAAGAAAAAACCCACCAGAATTCCAGCAAAGTGCCTCCCTCTGCCACTGATGCTCTGTGCTCAAGGGAAACAGAGCCAGCTCTCTGCCACCTGCCTCTGTTCTGGTGGAACACTGCTCCTGCTGGGGCTTTGCACTGTCCTGGGGACAGGTCCCTACTGGATGGTGATGTCCCCCTTTGTCACACCTTGCGTGAGCCATTCCACGAGCACACAAGTGGAGGAGTCTCTCCTGTAGTACTGGGGCTGAACTGGTCAACTGGGGCAGGAATGGCACAACTGGAGCCGACAGCCATAGCAGAGGTGTAGGGGTGAGTGACAGCAACGGGGAGCAGACAAGTGGGGTAGGACACGGTGGCAGAGGTGGGAGGTGACAGCAGGTACTGTAGGTGGGTAGAGTTCAGGAACTGGGGATGGGTAGAATGTGGCTTTGCTGGGGTCAGGTTGGGAGTTACAGGATCTTACACATGGGAGATACTGGTGGGGAGTCCACAGTGTCCACGCTGGCTGTAGGGTGGAGTGGCATGTCACGGGGTGCCTGGTGTGGGCTGGCAGGGAACACCAGGAGCACCACAGAGCTGGATGGGGCTGGCCTGTGCCTTGCAATAACTACACAGTTCCACTTTGCCAGCTCATTGGCTTCAGGCCCCGTTCCATGGAGGACAGGGAAAATGCATGTTTGCCCACACAAGGGGAAAAAGGAAAATGAGAAATGCTTGGGGGTGTGAGTCCTGGTTTCCACATGTGGAACAAGGGCTGTGAGCAGGTTCTGTATCAAGTGAGCTCTGCCAATGTGGAGGTCACAGCTGCTGCTCCCAACTCTGCCATCAGCCTCTGCTGCCACTAGTGAGGTGAAACAACCCTTTTCTTTTTATTTTTCACTGCCTCTAACCCTGAGGAAGGTCTGAGCTCGGCGCAGTCCCATTCCCTGTCCATTGGTGCTCTCTGACTCCCCAGTAAGACCCGGGTTGGACCTTGAGCCTCACAGTGGCTAGGCAGTGACAGGCACATCTGCTTGTACATTTGCTGAAGGAAAGAGCTGGATGCAGTTTTTTGGGTGCAGTTTTTTAGTTGAGCCTCTCCTTTCATGCCAAAATCCAGCGGATCATTTTAACTGACTCTGTATGTTTTGATTTTACGGACTTGTGAAGGGGGAACTCTGATAATCTCACATGGCAGCTGCAGCTGCTTCCATCATCAGCAATTTGAGCTTTTCCTTTTTAAATCTAATTTTAGCATTTGCTTTTTAACAACAGCAGTTTTGGAAACAATCCTGGCTGGGTTTTGGTGACTAACTTGTGATTCTTCTCTCCTTTCCCTGTGCGGTACCTGGTGCCAGGCTCTGGATTCTCTCCCATTCTCTCCCCAGAGACTCTGAGGGAAAATTAGCGCATCAAGACTGTAACTAGTGAAATTTGTACAACCAAAGAAATCTATTTTGTGGTTCAAGGATAATAAAGTTTACTTTACATTTTAGAGCCTTTAGTCACGCTGGTTTGCCCTGTGTGAGGTCTGCAGTTTCAGTGTCAACACTTTGGTGGTGGTTGTCACTCACCACATACACCAGCAAAGATGCTCTAAGTGTTGCTGCTTTTGGGAGCAGAAATTAATGCAAACCCAAATTACTGCCAGCTCTGAGAGTATCAATATGCAGGGATGGGGGAAGAAAGTCAGTATGAAACAATGATACCAGCAAGATCATCAGTCTCTTCCTTTCCTTACTTGGCTGTGTTTAAAAAAAAACCCAACAAAACAACAACAACAAAAAAAACCAAATCAAAAACCTCAACACTGTTTTGTTTACATTATTAAAGTTTTTTAAACTATTTTGACTGGTAAAAACCAACCCCATTTCCTATAGCTCAGTCAGGTTTTCCTGAGTCTGGTTCAATGGATAAGCACCATGCTATGCCACCCCAGAGAAAGAGGAGCAGTCTCAGAAGGGGGTGGATTTCCATTTCGTAGAGCCACGGTAGTGCCAGACCTCAGCCTCATTCTTCCACCTATGCCAAGTACAGCTGGAAAAGGGGCTTGGCTGTGCCACCTGGTATGTCAGGAACAGCCTTGTCCTTGGTCAGCATGAGGGTTCAGGAGTCTGAAGCCTCACAGAGGCTCTGTACGTGGCTCCTTTGCTCTGTTTCATGTATCTGTTCCCTCCCCACTTCATTTCCTTGGACCAGGTTTACCACCAGGTTTCTCTCTTAGTGTCTATAATTTGCCCACTACAACTGAACCCTGATTAGGTAATGGGAAGTAGTTACCCCTTCAGACAAAAGTAAACACAGAAACAACATCAATGGAAACTGGTTTTTTCAGGGATATTGATTAGGGGATTATTCATGTAGAGTTGGAATTAGAAGGTCTTTAAGACCCCTTCCAACCCCAACCATGCTGTGATTCTATGATTTTTATATAAATAGCAACAGAAATAACCCAGCTCAGTAAGTAGGAAGAATGCAAATATCTCCAAGGTTGCACAGGCAAAGACCAGAGCACAGCTGGCTGAGTTGAAAGGTTTCCAAGAAACACTTTTGCAGCTGACTGCCAAGTGTAGCAGCAAGGACTCACAGATGGGCTCTGGGGTAGGAAATGTCAGGACACAACTCCAGGGGTGAACCGGCACAGCCTGCCCTTCTGATACTGCTAAATGCAAGTTTTCTCGGTTTCAGGAGCCAATCCTGTCTGGTATTGGTATGTAAGGTGAAGGATGTTGTCGTTCCTTCCCTGCATTTCCCTCCATATATAACAGCAGGCAGGTGTCTGGAATAACTGCAGGACTCTCTTCAAGGACTGCCTGCCGACAGGGAGGAGGGGCTGTCATGGGAGCTGCAAACCACAACAAATTTACCTGTTTAGCAGCTCTGAGAAACCTGGCCCTTGGAAAACCTGCCATAACCAGAGGCTGGAGAACGTTGGTGTCCAGTCTTGTTCACTGGCCACCAGCTGCTTCTGGAGACAAACAGCTGGAGGAGATTAAGCTGTGGTTGTAACTCAGTGCCACTTTTGCTGCTGCTACGTGCAGTTTTTGTTGATTCTGTGCTTACAGCCACCATTAGTGACACACATGGAGCACCAAAAGACCCCAAAGCCGGAGCACTGCGGGACCTTCCATGGCACAGCCACCACTGGCACCACCACAGATTTGCTTTGCCCATCTTTGGGCCTTGGGGAAAGCCCCCTCACCGGCTTCCAGTCTTTATGTCCTTGTGCATCACATGTCCACGGATATTAACCGGGTTAGCGGATGAGTCAGGATGAGCTGCAGCTCCCGGGAGGGCAGAGGAGGCACCGGGCCGGGCCAGGAGCGGGACCAGAGCGGCGGCACCGACGGGGATTGGCCAGGCCGGGAGCGGGACCAGAGCGGCGGCACCGACGGGGATTGGCCGAGCCGGGCCCCAAAGCGGCGGCACCGACGGGG